>QLSR01000069.1:2115551-2126675 GCA_031780015.1 Citrullus colocynthis | reverse complement strand
TTTTTTTTTTTTTTTTTTTTTTTTTTTTTGGACTTTTGGTACTTCCTGTTTGCCCAATTTGATTGTTGAGTATTTATGCTAACTAATTGGATTTTCTTCGGGTTTGGAACCCCTCAATTTGGTTTACGTCTAGGTTGGAGTTCATATTCAAGGCTCAGGTGAAGTTTCAAGTTCCAATTTCAGTGAGCACTTTAGGTAAGTGTTTTGGTTGCGCCAAAGGCAAAATTGTGATTTGGGATATACTCTTATGTTGGGAATTAAATTTTGGTTTTACTTTAGAGCTTGATTCAAGTTTCTATTAGGCAAGGAAAAAATTAAATTTGTTGGTTTTTTCGAGTTCAAGCTTGAGGTAAGTAATCTTACTACTGAAACTGCTTACGAGCTAGGCAATCTAGTCACGCAAGCAACTTGTTTTTTCTAGGCTACCTGGAAGTTAATTGCTACCTATGAGTTAATGTGTTTGCCTGCAATACTTATGACTAAGAGGATTTCTGAGCATGACTATGTTTGCATGAGGAATATTATGAATTTATGATGTGAGACCTTTTATGTACTTTATAAGTTATGCATTTTAGTGACGTTACTAAAATCTATGATGTGAGCACCACCAGGGATTTGTGTTCCTTCGGGATCACCAGTTTGTGTTCCTTTAGGATCACCAGTTTGTGCTCCTTCGAGATCACCAAATTGTGTTCCTTGGGGATCACCCATTTGTGTTCCTCTAGTACCACTAATTTGTGTTTCTTCCAGATCACCAGAGGTAAGTGTCTCCTAGGGGATTCACTAGAGGCTCGTGGACACCTATTGCCAATGGTAGGGCAGGTCTAACCAGTCATTTAGTTATGTGAAGGGTGAAAAGTAGAATTGTGTATTTTCCACTAGTTTGATGCACATATAGGATATAAGTGTGTAGCTGGACCTAGTAGTGGGGTTACTTACCGAGTAATTTTTATACTCACTCTTTTATCTTGTATGTCTTCCAAGTAAGGGAAAGGATATGTTGGTGATTAACAAGAAGAATCCTTGAGGGCGATATGGGAGCCACACAGTAGCTTCTGCATAGTTTTCACATTTTTAGACTGGTTTTACATGTCTAAAATTTCTTGAGTTGTTTTGGGATACGTTCTCTTGTTGTCTCCTTCCAAGCAAATGTTTTCTTAAGGGGTACCCCGAACTATGTTTTCTTTATTTCTTTAATTGTTCATCTTCTTTTATTGAGATTATGTTTTATATCAGAGTCTTAATTTTATACAAAGCTTAGATTCTCTTCAACTATTTTGCAAAGTGTTGTTTTAAGGTTGAGCATACATTGAATAATGATCCGGTTAGGGGTTTGTTTAGTCGAGTCATTACAGTTGGTATCAGAGCAAAAGTTTTTGGTTCTATAGACTGACGTACCATGTAAGTCTATATCATCCCTATGGCCATTAAAGGATTCTTTGTGATCGCCGGGTACACATCCCAAGTATATGTCCCTTGGGAGTTTTGCATGAAAACTTGCTGGAATTACTTTTTAACTAGATATGTTACCCTTAATAAGGAAGTTAATAGCAGTTATTACACAAGGCTTTAAAAGATGGCTCGTGGAGGTAGAGGCCTCAAGTTCATGATCTCTTAGAGCAGAACCCTCAGCCCCAAGACCCTCCTAGACCACGAGGACCTCCGCCGCCACAAGACCCTTCTGGGTCGGGGGAGCAAGGAACCGGGACGAGGAGGAGGTCCCATAATGCGCCCTGCCGCCTCAGACGCGGGCTCCATCGGGGGCCCAGGGCGACTTCGCTGTAATGGCAGCATAAATAGGGGACAATTTTACTGCCACCCTAAAGGGCAGAATTAAGGAGATGACACATGCAACTGTGGCAGAACAGTTATCACAGCAGCTTCCAACTCCGCAAATGCCAAGGCAGTAGATTCCGCCCCAATAGGTGCAAACCCAGCATCAACCTTATTCGAATCTATCCCCGGAAGCAAAGCATTTAAGAGACCTTAGGAAGTATAACCCACGCACCTTTGATGGGTCGTTGAAGGACCCTACCGAGGCTGAGATATGGTTGTCTTCCATTGAGACTATTTTTCGTTATATGAAATGTTCGAGGGACCAGAAACTTCAGTGTGCAGTGTTTGTATTGACTGATGATGTAGAGATCTGGTGGCAGCTGGTAGAAAGGTTAGTAGTTACCGAAGGAGGGTTGATTAACTAGGCTCAGTTTAAAGAACGATTCTACGAGAAGTACTTCTCCGTCAATACGAGGTACAACAAGTAAGTGGAGTTCATGAAACTAAAGCAAGGGATTATGTTTGTGGAGGAGTATGAACAAGATTTCACCAAGTTATCTCGTTTTGTTCCTAAGATGGTGGCCATGGAGGAAGACAAGATGGAATGTTGCATCTAAGGCCTGAAGGATGGGTTGAGGGGTCTCATGCAAGCTCTTGAACCCAGTAGTTATGTAGCAGCATTCCAAGCAGCAATGAGAATTGATTCCTGGGCCAGGGAGGAGTATGTTAGAGCAATGGTGCTAGTGGTCGTCCCTATACCAAAAGAGAAAGGCAGACCAGAGAGATTCAAAGTTTCCTCCGAAGAATCGAGGCTCAGATAGGCCCATACAACACTACAGGCACCCATCTTCAGCATCAGTTTTGGTGGAGAGGGATAGGCTGGTTTGTGGTTCTTGTGGAAAAGTCACTGGGGGCATTATTTAGCAGGATTGAAAATCTATTTTTGGTGTGGCCAGGAGGGGCACATGTGATGCGCACTTTCTGTGTTACCGCAAGTGTATGGGTCAAGTTATAATATAGTTAAAACAGCTTGTAAGGTCAAATATTGTCCTTAGGGAATTGGTTTGATTATTCTTTTAGCTATTTAGAGATCGTCCCAATTTTATTTAGAGGATTAATTTATAATGACACTTAGGCTAACCTAATCTAAAAGAGAAAATAAAAGTGATCAATATATGGAAAATAGTAACAAATAGTCGTTTTAGGGAATAGATTTCATCAGATGTATCATTAAACACAATTGCTTGACTCTTGAAGTAATTAACATAACACCTAGATCTAAAAGTCTTTTATCCAGATTGAATCTTTCAAAAGCAATCTTTTCTTTTACTTAAACCCTAATTACTAATTCCATGAAACTATGTGAATAAGCAAAGCATTAAGAACCTTCATGAACGATCTTTACCGTTATCCAACTACTTTTTGTGTTTTCAAACGATAGTCTAGCATGCATGATCTAACTTAAACATACTTTTCCAAGCAAGATTTAAATCCTAGAATCATTCAAATGTCGGTCAGACATTCAAAAGCATTAAAAAAAATTGTGCTAGAAAGCATAAATGCAAATTAACATTCAAGAAGCAGTGTTCAACAATTAAAACCTAGGAATTCATCTACCCCTAAAACTATGAAAAGCTTAGCCTAACATGGCTTCCGTAGACAGAACCAACATTAGAACAACAAGATACACCAAATAGACCAAGAATAAAGAAAAGGAAGAAAATAATCCAGTTTCCAAGGTTGTTTTCACTATGGATTTGGCCTTCTGACGATCTTTGAACCTTTCGGCATCATGGAATCTTCATAGCTTGCACTAAATGCTCACTCTAAGTCTTTAATTCTCCAATTCTTCTTCTTTTTTTCCTACTTCTTTTAGAGTTGCTAGAAACCCTTCAATTTATAGACTTGGCCACCTAGATTTCTTTCTAAAATTGTAGATTTTTCAAATAAAGAAAGCTGGTGGTCGTTGCGCTATGTAATGGCGTTACTGTGCTGACAGACATAAAAGGGTGGCGTCGCCGAGCTGTAAGATGGCATCGCCATGCTGTGCGTCATTGAATCCTATCCATAACACCGAGCCGTAATGCTGCCTCAGCGCTGCTAAGCTTGCTTAATGAGCTGGCGATGCGGTGTTGCCCTGTTTTTAGGGAATTTGTGATCTTCTTCTCTTTTTCGCTTAATTTTGGCTCGGTTTGGTTTTTTTGGCTTTCAATTCTTATTTTTTTATATTGTCCTAAAAACCACTAACAAACAAGTGAAATCTAATAGAAACTCTCTTAATTTAAGAGAATAAAAAGCACTTTTCAGGTGCTTTTCAACATGTCTAGCAAATGCCCCAAAAGGGGAGTGACTGACAATAAGGGCCAACACGCAAGCTCTTATCGTGGGGACTCTAGCAGATCACAACAGTAGCATGGTCGAGCTTACACTATGACTCAGCGAGAGGCTAATGAATCAGGCATAATAATGACAGGCACGCTTCCAGTTTTAGGGCATCATGCTCTAGTATTGTTTAACTCTGGTTCATCGCATTTGTTTATCTTTGTCGTATTTGTAAAAACTGCTATGCTAGAACTAGAGCCATTACATTTTGTGTTGTTTTCAACTCCGTCTGGAGAGATCATGTTAGCAAAGAAAAAGATAAAAGCATTCAGGTTGAATTAGCAAACCGTGTGCTGGAAGTGACCTTGATAGTCTTGGATATGCATGATTTTGACGTCATTTTAGGCATGGATTAGTTAACTGCTAACCATGCCAGCACAGACTGTTCACGTAAGGAGGTGATTTCCACCCCCCTACGGGAGCCAACTTTAAGTTTAAAGGAGCCGGAACTGTCAGCCCCACACTTAGCTTTGGGAGTTAGTAAGCTATAAGATTGGTTTTGAAAGATGATAAGTCAAAAAAGGTAAGTAAAGAGTGGTTGAGAGTCTTAAGGCATGAGTTATCATGCATTAAAGGTGTTTAGGGCAAAGTTGTGGAGAATTCAGATCGTTTTTGTGGTAAAACTGAAGCTGGAATAGTGAGTCTGGCTGTTGTCACGCAATCTGAGCGTGGTTTGGTACTTGGAGAAGAACGAGCTGAAGAGGTCAAATTTAGGGCTTAAATTTTAAGGTCAGTAAGTTAATTTAATTCTTAACAACTTTTATGAAGGATGTTTGAGCTGAATCGGAAGAGAAATATATAAACTTTTAGGTGGAAGTGACTGATACAAAATTGTTGTGCGATCTGGAGTAGCGCGAGGTAATCTTGAAATATCTGACTAACGAAGAGAAGTTAAGCCTCGAAAATTTTAGGTAAGCTAGAAAACATATTTCTCTACAAGTTTGTAGAAAAAGAAGTTCTAAATTTGGCTGGAAATGCGACTTTTAATAGGTAGAAGTGAGAATAAGAGGAAAGGCAGAAAATGAGATAACGGGTGTCACTGGAACTGCAGTGTTGCTGAGAAGTTGGAAAGTGAGTAGCGAGACGAGTGTCGCTGGTAGTGCAGTGACCTATGCGCTTCACAAATCTCGCTGGGTATCGCTAGGTATCGCTGCTCAGGTGAGTCTCGCTAGTCTCGCTCACCATGGAATAGCTAGCTCCGTGTGCCTGTAGTTTAATCTCGCTAGTAATCTTGGTAGTAGTGTGGAATCTCGCTAGTGGTGCGGAATCTCGCTTAGTATGATTGTTTTTGGAAGAAATTGGTCTTAGTGGTGTAACATGAATAAAGTACAAATGTGTAAACTAATGGTTTGTAAAAAGGAACTTTAAGGAAGTCTAACACGAGAAATGTGTTATTTTAGGCCGAGAGGAGCTAAGAAAGGTGTACAATCTGCTCAAGGTCTAGGACAAGTTGTGAGTGACTTTCTATCTAAAAGTGTTTAGTCTTAAAATAGTCTCTTGATAATATTTGTTGATAAATGCTTACATGATGGGATTCTATGAACTTTATGTGTGTTCCATGTGCGTTATAATGAGTTATTTCAATATTTATTTATATATATAGACTGAGCAAAAGCATGTGAATAATAAGGATAAGATGGATGGAAGCATGAGAACTTATGATTAATATTGCGATGTGGGAGTGGACTCAAGTATATGCATATGTACGTGTTATATGGTGGTAAGATTGAAGAAAAGTATGGAATTTATAATTATGTGAGTAGATGGAAGCATATGAGCTTATATTTAGTGTTGTGATGTATGAAAGGTCGCAAGAGTATGATTAAATATGTGATATATGACGGTAAGACTAAAGGAAGCATATGAGCATATGAATTGTGATTTATGACGATGAGACTAAAGGTAGCATATGAGTTAATCAAAAGTATTGTGATGGATGAGACGTTACTAGAGTATGAATGAGAATATGAATTATGGGGTGAGAATAACGAAAGTGTGTGAGCAAATGAAAAGTGTTGTGATGTATGAGATATTACAAACTCATGATTTTATGTTATATTGTATTCTTATTTGAATGGCCCCAACGCCGAGGTACGAAGAGAAGGCATGTGGGATATTTGTGTATGTAATTAGCTTCATGCTAATATTCTTTTGTTTATCATGAAATGATTTGTAAAGAATTATTCATGAAAGCATATTTGCTTTATAATGTTCATTAAGGGACCCAATGCTGAGGGAAGATGTGAAGGCATGTGGGAAACCCAGTGTTGTAAGAAACCCAATGCTGAGGGAAGATGTGAAGGCATTTGGGAAATCTAGTGTTGTAAGAAACCCAATGCTGAGGGACGATGTGAAGGCATGTCGGCAATCTTGTATTTGAAAACTCAGTGCTGAGAGATGTAGAGAAGGCACTTGAGTATCCTGAGGATCCAGTACTGAGGGACTGGGAGAAGGTACTTGGGTAGCACATGAGCAAATTGTGATAAACTGATGCTGAGGTGTTGAGAGTACTCCACTAAGCTAAGAAATATCGACATTGGGTGCGGTGAGCTTCACTCAGCCTCAAATAGGGAAGGAGATTTAAGGAGACGGTTTGTGAATAATGTTTCCGTAGATAATCAGATGTGGTTCAACTATGATCTGATGTATGCTAATGATGGATGTGGCTGGGTTTTATATTTTCATACCTTGTTGAGAAAAACTTTAATTGGTCACTCACTGGGCATTCAACCTCACATTTTCTTTGTTTTTTCTGTTTTTTCCAGGTAGCGAGCGAGTTTAGGATGCTTAGCCTACGCAAGATCTCGTCTGGGTCTACCAACGGTGTTTAGTATTCTGAAAATTGTAAATAATTGAACTGGATCATGTATTGTACAAATAGAGAGGGTTAATGAAGTTGTTTATATTTATGCTACTATATGTCTGAATGAGAAGGATGTGCATATGGCAAGTTAACTCTGGTGTATGTGTGAACTAGTTTATGGTTTATAACTGTTTATTAGGTAAAGGCAGAGTTTATGGTTGACAGTGGATGTCGTAAGAGGGTCGGTGTCCACTGTCATCACACTTCTTCCTGGGTTAGGAGGGTACTTGGAAGGGGGTGTGACAAGAACAATGGTCTTGCCCAAGGTCATTTTAGCTATGAAGGCCCACAAATTGCTTAACTAGGGTACCTGGAGTATCTTGGTCAGTGTGGTGGATGTTAGAAAGATCAAGGTCACCTTAACTTCAGAGCCAGTGGTAAGAGATTATCCAAATATTTTTCTAAAAGACCTTTTGGGATTGTCACCGCATAGAGAGATGGACTCCGCTATCGAGTTGGAGCCAAGTATGGCTCCCATATCCAAAGCTCCTTATAGGATGGCTCCAACGAAACTAAAAAAGCTTAAAGTCCAGCTGCAAAAGTTGCTCGATAAAGGCTTCATACAACCAAGTGTGTCATCATGGGGTGCAACAATGTTGGTTGTGAAGAAGAAGGACGGTTCGCTACGTCTTTGAATTGACTACAGAGAGCTGAACAAGGTAACCATCAAGAATAAATATCCTCACCCCTTGATGATCTGTTCCACCAGTTGCAAAGAGCCACAATTTTCTCTAAGATTGACCTTCGTTCAGGATATCATCAATTGAGAATAAAGGACAGCGATATCCCTAAGACAGCTTTCCACTCCAGGTATGGACATTACGAGTTTATCGTTATGTCCTTTGGCCTGATGAATGCCCCTACTATATTCATGGATCTGATGAACCGCGTGTTCAATGATTATATTGACATTTTTGTCATAGTATGCATCGATGACATCCTAGTTTACTCCAAAGCAGAGGCAGAGCATGAGGAGCATTTGCGAAAAGTTCTGGAAACCTTGAGGCCACATAAGTTATATGCTAAGTTCTCCAAGTGCAAGTTTTGCTTGAAAGAAGTGTCCTTTTTAGGACATGTGGTGTCGAAGGGTGGGGTTTCTGTAGACCCTGTAAAGATAGAGGCAGTTACAAATTGGTCTCGCCTTGTAACAGTTAGTGATGTGCGCAGTTTTCTGGGCTTAGCAGACTACTATTGTTAGTTTGTCAAAAACTTCTCTCGCATAGCCACTTCGTTGACTCAGTTGACCAGGAAGGATAATTCTTTTGTTTAGAGTAAAGCTTGTAAGGAGAGATTCCAAGACCTTAAACAGAAACTAGTTTCTACACGAGTGCTTATAGTTCCAGATGGGTCAAAAGGTTTTGTCATTTACAGTGATGCTTCCAAGAAAGGGTTGAGTTGCGTGTTGATGCAACATGGTAAAGTGGTTGCATATACATCTCGTCAATTAAAGAACCACGAGCAAAATTACTCGACCTATGATTTGGAGTTAGCTGCAGGTGTCTTTGCTTTGAAGATATGGAGACACTACTTGTACGGAGAAAGGATACAGATCTTCACCGATCATAAGAGCTTAAAATACTTCTTCTCTCAGAAGGAGTTGAATATGAGATAGTGCAGGTGGTTGGTATTAGTAAAGGATTATGACGTGGAAATTATGTATCATCCTGGCAAAGAAAACACGGAAGCAGATGCCTTGAGTAGAAAGGCAGCCCATTCAACAGCCCTAATTACCAATCAAACTCAGTTATGCAAGGACTTTGAGCGAGCAGAAATTATAGTGGCGATGGAGAAGTCACTTCAGAGTTGGCTCAACTGTTAGTGCAATCGACCTTGAAGCAAAGGATTATTGACGCACAACAAAGTGATCCATACCTTATTGAGAAGTTTTGCTAGGTAGAGGCGGGGCAAGTCAACGAGTTCTTAGTACTTGGACAATGGTCTCTCATACTAGGGACGCTTGTGTGTGCCAGCAGGTAGTGGGGTTAAGAATGAATTGTTTTCATAAGCCCATAACTTGTCGTTATCAATACATTCCGGTAGTACCAAAATGTATCATGATTTAAAACATCATTACTGATGGCACAATATAAAAAGAGAAGTGGCTGAATATGTCAGCAAATGTTTAGTGTGTCAGCAGGTTTGAGGCAGAAGCCAGCAGGGTTATTGCAGCCCCTGAAAGTCCCTGAGTGGAAATGGGAAAATATATTTATGGACTTCATCATGGATTTGCCCAAAACAGAAAAGGGCCATACAATGAAATGAGTTATTATAGACAGACTCACCAAGTCAGTGCGACAAGTCCACCTATTCGGTGAGCAAGTGGACACAGATTTACATGAAAGAGGTGGTGAGGTTACATAGAGCGCCAGTTTCAATAGTGTCAAACAGAGATCCTCACTTCACATTCGGTTTTTGGAAGAGTCTCCAGTTCGCATTAGGCACTCAATTGGATCTTAAAAAGACTTTTCACCCTCAGACGAACGGTCAAATAGAATGTTTGAACCAAACATTGGAAGATATATTTGCGCGCCTGCACATTGGATTTTCCAAGGAGTTGAGACTCCCACTTACACCTCATGAAGTTTGCTTACAATAACAGTTACTAGACTACTATTGGCATGACATCATTCGAAAGACTTGATGGCAAGAGTTGTAGATCTCCAGTTTGCTGGGATGAGGTTGGGGAGCGAAAACCATTGGGGTTGGAGTTGGTGCAACTTACTAATGAGGTCATTCAGAAGATTAGGGCAAGGATGCATATAGCTCAGAGCATACAGAAACGTTACGCCGATGTGAGACGACGAGACCTAGAGTTTGAGGTAGGTGACAATGTATTCTTGAAGGTGGCACCTATGAAAGGTGTTCTGCGGTTCGGAAGGAAGGGAAAATTAAGTCCTCGATTCATTGGACTCTTTGAGATATTGGAACGGGCTGGCCCTATGGCTTATGGCTTAGCCTTGCCACCGTCGATCTCTGTAGTTCACAACGTGTCCCATGTCTCCATGTTAAAGAAGTATATGGCGGATCCATCTCATGTAGTTAACTATGAGCTCTTACAGTTGAGTGAGAATTTGAGTTATGAAGAGAAGCCTATGTAGATTCTTGCAAGGGAAGTGAGGGCTTTGTGCAATCAAGAGATAACGCTAGTGAAAGCTATGGCAGAATCATAAGTTCGAGGAAGCAACATGGGAACAGAAGGATGAGATGCGATCGAAGTACCAGGAGCTGTTCCAAGATTAGACTGTTGAGGACAAAAGTTTCTCAAGGAAGGAAGAATATGACATCCCAAATTTCTAGATAATTTTAAATTAATTTCTTAATTTATTTTGGTGTTAAATTGAATTTGGAGAATAAAATTGAAGCGTTGAGTTCAAATAATTCAATTTGGGGTTTGGTAAAGAGGAAAAGATACTTTTTTTAATTTGAAGTTGGTGAGATTTATTTTTATTTGGAGGTTAATGATAAAATAGGTGAGGAGAGAAAAAGGAAAATATATTTTTTTAATTATTTGTAAGAGGGATTAGGATTTTGAATAGTTGTTATATATGGGATTAGGAGCCTCCTTATTATGCATGCCACGAAAGAAAAAAAGGAATAACCTCTTCTTCCTTTCTCTGCTGCTAACGTTCTCTCTCTCATCTCTCACTCTCTCTCTCCTGTCACCCAACCCAGTGTTGCCGCCGATCGCCGCCCTCGTCACCTGCTACCAGTCGCCATGCCAGATCGCTGTTGGTTGAAGCTCGCCATCACCTCTTTTAGATCGGGCTCCAAGCCTTCGTCCACACCAGTCCACGGGTTTCGAGCCACGTGCTCCATTTTGCCGTCGCTCTAGCCTCCGTCTTCGACCATCTGCTGGTGGTGGCTAGCGTGGGTCACCGACGCCGATACCGCTGTCGTTGTTGCCGAGGCCATCCTCGATTCTAACGTGGTGGGTTTTCCTTCCTTTCTTTCTTGAGTTATTTGGGTTGTTTCTGGATGCTTTTGGAGTGGTTCGTTAAGTTCAACTCAAGTTTTGAAGACGTGAGTGGTCTCGGAACCATTGTCCAGTGAGGATTTTATTCACTTGGAGAGTTGACATTGAGTTTTTTTTTTTTTTTTTTTTT
>QLSR01000069.1:2092274-2115296 GCA_031780015.1 Citrullus colocynthis | reverse complement strand
ATTCCAAATTTTTTTTTTTTTTTTTTTTTTTTTTTTTTTTTTTGGATTTTTGGTACTTCTTGTTTGCCCAATTTGATTGGTGAGTATTTGTGCTAACTAATTGGATTTTCTTCAGGTTTGGAACCCCTCAATTTGGTTTACGTCTAGGTTGGAGCTCATATTCAAGGCTCGGGTGAAGTTTCAAGTTCCAGTTTAAGCGAGCACTTTAGGTAAGTGTTTTGGTTGTGCCAAAGGCAAAATTCTGATTTGGGATATGGGCTTGATTCAAGTTTCTATTAGGCAAGGAAGAAGTTACATTTGCTGGTGTTTCGGGCTCAAGCTTGAGGTAAGTAATCTTACTACTAAAACATGTAAGCACGTTCAAAAGCTTAAAGCAGATTATTGTTTATTAATTTCTTTTTGTAAATCAAATAAAAATAAAAATAAAGGAAAAGAAAATTAGAAAATTAAAAATAAAAAAAAAAAGAAAAGAGAAAGAAAGTGGAGGGGAGTCGGTGATTAGTTTTATTGAGGGGGATGAGTGCCGACTTGTTTTCTCTCCATTTCCAAACTCATTTCTATGCTATCTTTCAGCTACACGTTGAGGAGAGGTTGAAAGAAGAGTTCTGGAGCAAATTCGTGTAAGATTTTGGCCGGTTTCATGGTAAAATTGAAGCTGAAATAGAAGTTTCGCCTGCTGTCGCATAGTTTAAACCAGGTTCGGTGTTTGGTAAATATCACACTTAAGAGATTGAATTTCGGGTTGAAATTTTAAGGTTAGTAAATTAACTCAATTTTTAACAACTTTTATGAAGGATGCCTGAGCTGAACTGGAAAAGAGATACCTAAACTTTTAGGTGGAAGTTACTGATACGAAATTGCTGTGTAATCTAGAGTAGTGCAGAGAAATTTTGGAATATCTGACGAAGTAGGAGGAGTTAAGCCACGAAAATTTGAGGTAAGCTAGAAAACATATTTCCCTACAAGTTTGTAGAAGGAAAGAAGTTCTAAATCTGGCTGGAAATATGACTTTTAATAGATAGAAGTGAGAACAAAAAGGAAAGAAGGAAACTCTACTGTCGGGTGTCGTTAGGAAGCTGGTGTCACTGAGAATTGGAGAGTGAATAGCGAGACAAATCTCGCTGGTGGAGCAGAGGAGCTTTTCGTCTCACAAATCTCGTTGACGCTCACTAGGTCTCGCTCCTCAGGCAATCTCGCTAGTCTCGCTCATCCTAGTGTAGCTAGTGTCGTGTACTTGTGTAATTTCGCTAGCAATCTCGCTAGTAAGGTAAAATCTCGCTGGTGATCTCGCTAGTGACATGGAATCTTGTAATTATGATTATTTTGGAAAAAAGAAGAGTCTCAGTGATGAAACATGATTAGAGTTTAATTATGCACACTTAATGTTCATGGAAAGGGAGCTTAAGGAAAGCTTAACGTGAGAAATGTGTATTTACAGGCCAAGAAAAGCTCGGGAAGGCATATAATCCGCTCGGGGCCTAAAGACAAGTTGTGAGTGACACTTTTCTTTCTTTAAAAATGATTTGATTGGAAATGTTTAGTTCGGTTTTCTGATGAAATATGGCATTGTGATGAATTATTTTGAAAAGCATGATGTTTGATTTTATTGTTCACAAGGCATGTTATACGTTTTCTGTAAGATGTTGAAAAGCATGTCTGTGAGATGTTATTGATTGAAGAACTGTCTGATTTTCCATGAAATATTTTCATATGAGACATCTATATAAAATACTGGTTTCTAAAATGTTTTAGAGGAGGCTCAATGCTGAAGGACATTGAGAAGGCATGTGAGTTTCCCCGAGACCCAGTACTGAAGGACTCGGAGAAGGTATTAGGGCAACTCGTGATATTCCTATGTGCACGAAGAGGGTGGTATTGCTGGTGCGTTGAGTTTTGCTCCGCATCGAGCCATTATTTCGATGATGCTGGTGTGTTGAGTCTTGCTCCACATCGAGCCGTGGTTTTCGACGTTGGGTGCGTTGAGTCTTGCTCCGCCTCAACTAAGGGAAAATTTTTAAGAACGAACTGATTTCATGTACGACCATTCTGGAATGAATTTATGTGATTTGATCAAGTTGTTGGAAAGTATGATTTTACAGAAATGATGAATCGGATCCATGTCTTACGTATATTGTGTTATAGTGATTGTAACATGCTTGTTTTCAAACAAAAGATAATTTTACAAAACTAGTCACTCATGGGGCGCTCACACTTTCCATGTTTTCTTTTCCACCCAGGTAGCAAGGACGTTCCCGGTGCTTAGCCTACTCCAGCTCGCCTTGCTTAAGCTTTGAGATATCAGGAAATAGATACATTTGAGTTGGTGTACGTGTATATAACCTTGTATAGGTGGCACGTAAACCTAGTTACATATTAGTTGGGATGTGAGACAGGTTACTATACAAATATATTGTGAATATGTTGAAAGTTTAATTGTAGTAACATAGGTCTTTATGGTTTTGGCTTTGTAAGCGAATATGTATGTTATAGTCTCATAGGTTATTCAGGTATAAATGGGCAGTGAATATCACAAAAGGGGTGATGTTTGCTGTTCGTAGCTATTTCTTATTTGAATTAAGTTGTTTCTTAGCTTGTTGCACAAAATAAATTTTAACATTTCTGTACATGGATGCGTCGAGAATTACTCTAAATGTGCTCATGATTTGCAAGTTTTCCTATAAAGACCCAAGTATGAGTATTTATAGGTATCCTGGTGAGTCCAGGGTCAAACGCAGGGATTTGTGATAACTAGGCGCTGAGATTATAAACCTGATTATGCGGTGAACTATACATGTAATATATGCAATTGTTTGTTGTGTAAAACTATACATTAAGAATAAAAAGAATTTCCTACTACTAATGATGAGGTGGATGCGGTCAAGGTTAGTCATATGTCATTTAGTATCAGATTGCATGCGTTGAGAATGAATGGAACCATGCGATAGGAGTTAATGCAAGAGTTAGTTGTTACCTAAACCTTCTGAGTATAACTTCATACCTACAAACTGCAATTGTGAATCCATCTCTCGATGTTTCGACGCCACATTAATCTTATTTCTAAGACGCATGGTAAGTTTGTGTTGGCAAAAGATGAACTACATGTCTGAAACTCATCTAGTCTTAATCAATGCTAAAGATTAACTATCCACTCTCTCAAGCTTGATAGTTATGCTTACTACTTGTGTTTGTCAGACAAAGTCATGCAAGCTAAAGATATGCATTAATCAAGATGTAATATGCTCAGAATTGCTCAAAAAAACTAACTCTTAACATCAACTCATTCATTCAAGCATGGTGTAAGGTGTTCAGTATAAAGATAGATGGAAGAGAATAGTCAATCAAACTCATATTAAGCGAATAAGTCATTCTCTCGAATGTCATTGACAAAATATAAGCAAGAAGGAGAAAAATGAAAATAAAATAGAAATGAAGGGCGTCAAGCCACCACTGGCAACGTCTTGCTTCATGGAGGCTTGAGATGGTCGCTATCTGATACATAAATTCCATAAGGTGAATGTTCTCACTCACTGGGAGATGACTCTGAAAATGCTCAGAATCCTTCTCTCAGAAGAGCTCGAAATGGAGGCTGGTTATGGTGAGGGAGAAATAAAGCAGAGCTTTCGCCTCTTGAACTCGTCTCCTCTTTCTTTAAGAAGCTTTTAGGCTATTTATAGGCGTCAAAAGATTGATATCATGATGATCTGACACCTTTGCATTAAATTTCACCCATGCTGCATTGACTTTTCAGATTTGTCAGCCTATTTGTTCTGCCATGATCTTGATAGGTTGCTACTCTTTTTCGTAATGACATGACAGCTGCTTGAGCATGCTTGAGTTTCTTCTTCAACACATGGTTTTCAACGCATGACCTCACCGCATAGGCTCGACGCATGTTCTCGCTGCAGCTTCAACTCTTCGTACTTGGTTCTTCCTACTTTTCTTCTTAACCCTGCGTTAGGAACAGAAGCTTATCATTTTTCAGGCATTTTTCTTTTTATAAGTAGTGCCAACTCATGTTGATACATTTTTCATCATTTAACTACCAAAATCATGCGTTTAACTCCAAAGTTACTCTAATTAAATCAAATAATGACTATAATAACTTGTATTTCTACAAGTTATCATTTGCTATCTTCACATCTCCTCTCGGGTTGGGTAGGGTAACCTGGGAGGGGGTGTGACAAACCACCTACGGGCCAGACAATTTAGTTACGCAACCAAGTTGTTTTTTTTTAAGCTACCTAAAAGTTAATTACTATTAATGAGTTAATGTGTTTGCCTGCAATACTTATGACTGAGAGGATTTCTGAGCAAGACTATGTTTGCATGAGGAATATTATAAATCTATGATGTGAGACGTTCTATGTACTTTACCAGTTATGCATGTTAGTGACATTACCCGCCTACGTTGGTTATGTGTCCACCAGGGATTTGTGTTCCTTCTGGATCACCGATTTGTGCTCCTTCGGGATCACTAGTTTCTGGTCCTTTGGGATCACCGGTTTGTGCTCCTCTGGGATCACCAATTTGTGTTTCTTCAAGATCACTAAAGGCTTATCGACACCAATTGCCAACGGCAGGGTGGGTCTAACCTATCATTTAGTTATGTGAAGGATGAAAAGTAGAATTGTGTATGTTCCACTAGTTTGATGCACTTATAGGATATAAATGTGTAACTAGACGCTAGTAGTGGGGTTACTTACTGAGTAACTTTTATACTCACTCTTTTCTCTTGTATGTCTTCCAGGTAAGGGAAAGGATGCGCCAATGATGGACAAGAATCTTTGAGGGCATTATGGGATCCACAGTAGCTTCTGCACAGCTTTCGCATTTTTAGACTGGTTTTACATGTTTAAACTTTCTTGAGTTGTTTTGGGATACGTTCTCTCGTAGTCTCCTTCCAAGCAAATGTTTTCTTAAGGGGTATTCTGAACTATGTTTTCTTTATTTCTTTAATTGTTTATCTTCTTTTATCAAGATTATGTTTTATATTGGACTTTTAATTTTACACAAAGCTCAAATACTCTTCAACTATTTTGCAAAGTGTCGTTTTAAGGTTGAGCATGCATAAATGATCCGATTAAGGGTTTATTTAGTTGGGTCATTACAAGTATCCTTTATTATATGATATTCACCACTTAGTAGGCTTCCATCTCAGTGTATCCTTTTATGTTTTTTTCCCTCACGTACTGGAGGAGTCCTTGTTGCCGCATGAAGTCGAGGTCAACTAGAAAATAGTTATATCATGGTAAATAGTGTTGGAAATCAGGATACGTTGTAATCTTTCTTAAGAATTTGTATAAATTTACAGTTAGTTTGAATCTCAATTTATGTGAACTTGCTAAACATGATCATGGACACATATCTGGAAGTGTTAGAGGCTGGGCAGTGGTTGTTGTCTTTACATCTTTCGAGTTAAAAATATCTGGGAGGCGGGGTGATAGTTATGTTTCAGTTTGAAATTGGTATATGGAGAGTGCCTAGAGTTTATTTAAAGTTGTTAATGTTCTTAGGTTGAATACAAAGTTTTATTTTGAATTTGAGCTTGATATGTGGATAAATGCATAGTACATTATGTTTGAGTTTGAGGTTGATATATGGAGAGTGCTGGAGTTTATTTAAAGTTGTTAATATTCTTAGTTGAGTTTGTAGTTATGAGTGGATAAATGCATAGTACATTATGTGTGGATAAATGCATAAATGCTTAGTTTGAAGTTATTAATGTTGAAAGGTAAATTTAAGTTTGAATTTAAAGTGTGTGAATGCATAGTTATGTTTAAGTTTGAGTTGAATCTTAATACCGTCAATGTTGAGTTTTGACGCATTTATAGAGTATAGTTTCTATATTTAAGTTTAAGATTAATGTGTGTGTGTGGGTGGTGGGTGAGGGTAAGTGTCTAGATTTTATTCGAAGTTATTAATGTTGTTAAATTTAAGTTCAAGTTTTATATTGAGTTTGGGATTGGTATATGGATAAAAGCATGGTTATGTGTAAGTTTTATATTAATGTTATTATTGGTATAGGGGTAAATGTAGACTATGTTTAATTTTGAGTTAAATTTTAAATTATAGGTCATATACTTAGTAAAGTTAATTATTTAGTAGCATTGAAAATATTTAAATTAGAATTTTATTATAGTTAATTAGTAATTTATAAGCTAGGAATATTTTAATTTGAGTTTTAGATTTCTCATTTTTGCTAAAACCTTGAGAAATTATGTTATAGGTTTTTGCTTAAAAAATTATATGGCGAAACTCACGATGGGGCGTCGTGAAGTATTTAATGCTTGGAAGATAAAATTATTGGGTTAGCTTGTAATTTAAGGTTTTAGAGTTTTGTATTTATTGTAGTTAGTAATTTTGTTTATATGTGTAAATTGAATGTAGTTGTTGATAACTTGTAGAAATACAAGCTATTATAGTCACTATTTGAATTAATTAGAGTAACTTTAGGGCTAAATGTATGATTTTGGCAGTTGAATTATGTAATATGTATTATCATGCGTTGGCATCATTTACAAAAGAAAATAGCTGAAAAATATATGAGCTTTTCTGTTCTTAACGCATGATTAAGTAGAAAAAAAGCACAAACAACCCAAGCACAAAGAGGAAGCTGCTGCGAGAACAAAAGTGGAAACCCATGCGTCGAGACCATGCGTTGAGAAGAAAAAGCAGATACAGATGCCTGGGCAAAAGCTGTCATGTCAATATGCAAAAGGATTACACGTTATCAGATCATGGCAGAACCAATGAGCCGACGATGTGAAAAGTCTGCGCAGCAGGGCATGGAATTTAATGCAAAGGTGTCAGGTCATCATGAGTTCAATTTTTCGCCGCCTATAAATAGCCCCAAGTTTCTCCATTCAAAGGAGGAGAGAAACGAGTTCAAGAGGCGAAAGCTCTGTACAAATTCTCCCTCACCATAACCAGCCTCCATTTCAAGGTCTTCTGTGAGAAGGATTCTGAGAATTTTCAAAGTCGTCTCCCAGTGAGTGAGAACCTTCATCCTATGCCATTTATGTATCAGATAGCAACCATCTCAAGCCTCCATGAAGCAAGACATTGCCAGTGGCGGCTTGACATCTTCCATTTCTGTTCTATCTCAATTTCCCTCCTTCTTACTTATGTTTTGTTAATGACACTCAAGAGAATGGTTTATTTTCTTAATATAAGTTTGATTGACAATTATCTTCCATTTATTTTCATATTAAATACTTTACACCATGTAGTTTGAATGAGTTAGATGTTAGAAGCTAGTTTTTCTTAAGCAATACTAAGTATGTAACATATTGATTAATGCATATTACTAGCTTGCATAGCTTTGTTTGACAAAAAAATTTAACAAGCACGACTGTCTAGCTTGAGAGAGTAGATTGTTAATCTTTAGCATTTATCAAGACTAGATGGGTTCAGAGATGTAGTTCATCTTTTGCCAACACAAACTTACCATGTGTCTTAGAGATAAGATTAATGTAGTGTCGAAACATCGAAAGATGGATTCACAAACCCAAAGTTTGTAGGTATGTAATATACTTAGATATGCTTAAGTAACAACTAGCTCCTGCGTTAACTCTACTAATATCGCATGGTTCCATCGTCATCCTCAATGCATGCTTTCTGATTCTACATGACATTTGACTAACCTTCTCCGCGTCCACCTCATTGTTACTTGTAGGAAATTTTATTCATTCTTTATGTATAGTTTTAGGTACATACAACTCCTGCACATAATACATGTATAGTCACCACATAGTCTTGTATCTATTCTCAACGCCTAGTTATTATAAATCCCTGCGTTCGATCCTGGACTCACCGAAAAACCTATAGAAACTTATACTTGAGCTTTTATAGGAAAACTTGCTTATTAATGATCATACTTGAGTATTCTCGATGCAACTCTGTACTGAAATTATAACATCTAATACACTTTATGCGCAATAAGCTATGACCCAACATTTGTGGAAAGACAAATAGTCATATTACTTATATTAATTTTGTTTAAGTGAATTAGTTAATTGTTGTGTTTGTTAAAGGTGAGTTATGGTGTGTACAAATATCATATTACTTTATCATATGCATAGAAATACTAATTTTGTTAGTCGGTCACGTGTGCAACAATTGTTTTTTTAATGTTTTAATAAAACAACGATAAAGTCATTGTTTATCACAAAAATTGATATCTAATATCGGAAAAACTCATTTACTATCGATCAGGTGATCGACATGAAAGAAGATATTATTAAAGGTGTTTAATGTTGAACATTTATAATGTCAGTTGAAAACCAACATTAAAGTCATCTTTAATGTTAGGTGAAAACCAATATTAAAGGTGACCAACATTGAACACCTTTAATAACACCTTTTTTAATGTGGGTCACCTGACCGACAGTGTACCCTGTAATGTTAGTTTCCGACTGATATTATAACCTAGTTTTGTTATAGTGTAGACATGAAATTTGAGTTATCCGTACAACAATTTTTATGTTTAACATCACTCAAATTTTGAATTTTGATTTTGAAAAGTTTATGTTATTGAAATGGCACATTGATTGATTTATTTAATAAGGGATGATTTAATTTATACAATGCTAGGTTTATTTTATCTAATTAGTAGTCTACAATAATCTGTTGCATGCACTACGTAATGTTAAATCATTATTTGCCAATCAATCCACATGCTCTAGATATTATAGTTGGAAATTGAATATTTATTGAAGTAATTCAAACATTTCAAGGGACTAGTCTAAATAGATGATGATTGAAGTTTAGATACTGTATTATTAAAACTTTGTTTGATAACTATTTGATTTTTGAAAATTAAGTTTATTTTCTTTTAATATTTTACCATTGTTTTCATATTTCTTAACTAAAAGAGTTGAATTCTAGTCAAATTCAAAAGACAAACAATTTTTTGAAAACTATGCCTTTTTCATTTTAGGTTTCAAATCTTAGTTTGATTTTTGAAAACATTGAAAAAAAATAGATAAAAAAATCATTATAGATAGACTTAATTTTTAAACATTAAAAATGAAAACTACCCCAGGAAGCCTAACTTAATCATATTTTAGTTTCACTAAAATGAATATTGAGTTTGATTTTTAACCAGCGTCCTAACTATTAATTTTTAAGCCCTAATCAATCTACATGCCTTAGGTCTTAATGGGTTCAATGAACCGTCAAATAAGATTAAGGTCATATGCATTAAGCCCTAAGATTCCATTATTTGAATAATTAATGAGAAACTCCAACTTAATTAATCAATTAAATCTTTGAACCTAATTAAAAGATGCATCCTAAGATCCAAGAAAAACTTAAAACTAAAGCATGCAATATTTAATTATTTGCTACTTATGTGATTATAGCTAGATGAAGGGAAAGACACATCACACAAGCTACAAAGCACTTAACAACGACATATACATCAAAGGGGAGGGGCATTAATCCATCCAATAAAATATACATCAGAAATTAGAATAGATTCAAAGAGACAAAATCATAATATAAAGTTGATTAAGACAAATCTCAATACATTACGAAAGGTTTGCTCCCAAGAACTAGAAATTACTTACCTAAACATTTTAATAGACAAAGAGAGTAGAGGGAAGAACTTCCAATCCATGATTACAACTAAAATAAATAACCTAAGCTAAAAGAAGAAAGAAGAAAGTTGGTGGCTACTGCTCTCCAAAATTCACCTTTCCTCCCTCGTTTTCTATCCAAAAAATGAAGAGAATATATATAGAATTGGCCCGAGCATGTGGCAGTGCCTAGCGCTTGCAACCATAATCGAAGTGCCTGTCCAAGCGCTGGATAGTGCCTGGGCGCTCCCTACTCTCGTGCGTGTTTGATCTTTCCCTGAATTGCAACTTTCGGGTGGAAGGTGCCTAACACAATACCTAGACACTAGGCAACCTTGGCCATTTTCCATATTTGTCCTCCATTTGTTGCTAATTGCTCCATTTCGACTTGAATTTCATCCAGAAGGTCTCGATAGTCTCCTTTAGTCGTTTTTCTTTCAAAATCACTAGAATAAACATCAAATTCACAAGAACTAACAAGATTTAGGCCGAGATAAATAGCTCTTTTGGAGAGCTATTAGTGACCAAATCAATAAATATTGTTGAATACACAATTGTTGATTCTTTTTTTTTTTTTATTTTTTATTATTTCTTTAAGGTAAATTGAAAAAAAATAACATTTGAAGTATAATGATGGTAACAAATTGAACCCTTAAACTTTCAATCGTAAAAGTTAAATCGAACTTTTAAAATGGTAAAAATTCCCTAAGTATTCAAATATGCATATCAAATCTCAATCTATAGTCATTGTAAAAACTGGAAAACTGAACAAATTGACCCAAAAGGCAAAAACTTTTCTACGAGTGACTTTTTTCTAAAAACTCGTTTGTTATTGACTCTTTTGACATAAGAAATACCACTTTTACCTTCAAAATTAAATGCTTTCTCCTCATGTATTTCCTTTGTCTCTTTTACTTTTCTCTTCCAACAACAACAAAACAAAAATTCAAAGTCATTTAAAACTAAAGATACTTTAACATTTTGCTTACTTTGTAAGCATGGTTGGAAAGAATGTGAAAAATCGTATCAAAACGAGTGATCATTTAGTTAAAACGAAGTTGTATCGACAAAGATATGACAAAAACAAAATTATCATTCGCGCAGAAAAGTGTGCGATCGCTTACATTAGCCAATGTGATCGCTGACATCAACATATGCGATCGTATAGTTTTTGTTTTGCAATTTTGTTTTGGTTATATCTTGGTCGATACAACTCCATTTTTGTTAAATGACCACTTGTTTTCATATGTTTTTCGATATTCTTTCCAAACATGCATGTAAATTGAACAAAAACCTAAATAATCTTTGAGTTTATTACTATAAAAGTAAATTTTATCTAAGTTTAAATGCTATAATGTCATTTATGTTCATTATATTTTAGCATTTTGCTCAATTTATAAGCATAATTAGAAAGAACACGAAAAAATTGTATGAAAATGAGTGGTCATTTAGCTAAAATGGGGTTGTATTGACAAAGATATAACAAAAACAAAATTGCAAAATAAAAACTAAGCAATCACGTATGCTGATTTAATTGATTGTATAGGCTGATATAAGTGATCGCGTATGTTGATGTCAACGATCACATAGGCTGATGCATGTGATCGCATACGTTGATGTCCGTGATCGCATACGTTGATGTCCGTGATCGCATACTTTTTCTACGCAAATGATAATTTTGTTTTTGTCATTTCTTTATTAATACAACTCCGTTTTAACTAAATGATCACTTGTTTTCATACGATTTTTTGTGTTCTTTCTGACCATGCTGATAAAGTAAGCAAAATGTTCAAGCATCTTTAGTTTTAAATGACTTTAAATTTTCATTTTCTTGTTGTTGGAAGGAAAAAAAGAAACGTAGGTATTAGAAAGGAAGAGAACATATAATATTGAAGGTAAAAGTGGTATTTCACATGCCAAAAAAGTTAATAACGAACATATTTTTAGAAATAGGTAAGTGATCATAAAGTTTTGCTTTTTGAATTATTTTGTACCATTTTTCGTAAAAACCATACCCTCACTCTCGTAGGTGTGAGATTCTCTAGTTTATTTTTGCATCATCATCATCATCAATGTTTATTTATTAATTATTATTATTATTTTGACAATATATAGAATAGAGATTCCAACCCGTAACTCAGAAGTTGATATTAGAAACTTAATAACAGTTGCCCTGTTTTAGTGATTGCCAATATTATTAAACTCTTTTAAAAAGATTTAAGAATATTAATACAACCTCAACCTCCCGTTCAAATTTTGAGAGAGAAACTTAAAAACCGTTGTCAAAAAGAAAAAAAAATAATAATAATAAAAATAACCAAGAGCAAATTTTAAAAACAGTTTTCACTAGAGTTCTCACCTGCAGATCCGACGGGATCTTTGGGAGTCGTCACCGATCACTTTCACTGCGACCTCCGACAACTATGAGCGATATAATCTCACCGACGGTGGATTCTGATTCGAAATTGGGATCAGATCCAACCAGTCGAATCGCCGAAGTGAAGGAGTGGTTGGGATCCGAATTCAGCAGGGCCGGCAAAGAAGTTCCCGATTTCGAATACACCCCTTTCAGCGTCTCCCATTTGCACAACCTCTGCACGCTCTCACAAGCAAAGACACGCGCCGCCGAGATTCTGGCCAAAGACTTCCGCCTCAAGGCCGCCGAGTACCGCGCCCAAGGTAAGACTCTTATCTCTGAACTTTCGATTGTTGAAATTTGTAATGGGATTTTTTTTCTTTTGATTGATTTGTTGTTTGGGGCTTTAGCGGCGAGGATCAGAGAGATTTTGGAGAGCGTTGGGATGGCGCAGGAGAATTTACCCTCCAATGTGGTTTCCTCGGCGCAAGTTCTTGCGAATGTGGCGAATTTGTTGAACATTAGGGATACTGAGCTCAGTAGGTAATGAAATCCCTAAATTTCTCGATGAATTTGTGCTTGGAAATTTTGGTGAGTGTTCGATTGATTGAGAGAATGTTAAATGTAGCTTTCTGGTTGCAATGGGGGATATTTCTTTGAGGAAAATAAGTGTTGAGGAGAAGAGGGCAAAGGTGGAGAAGGATTCTAAGGTCCTACTTGATCATACTCGAAAGGCAATAGCTAGGTTAACATATTTGAAGAGGTTAGTTTTGAAGAAGTTTCTTTCTTAAACCATTTCTGTGGTGCTTACAATGTAGTGTTGGTTTTTGTTATCACTTTGAAATGAACTCTGTAGAACACTAGCACAACTAGAAGATGATGTAGCTCCATGTGAAGCTCAAATGGATAATTGGAAGACAAATTTAGCTGTTATGGCTGCCAAGGAGAGGCAGTACATGCAGCAATGTGCCAACTACAAGGTACTTGTTTTCTTTTTGTTTTGGTACTTAATATAATAAGCAGGTTTATGAAGTATATAGATTGGTGTGCATCTGGATACATTTTTTTTCATATCATAGACCTTAATGGGTGGCCTCACTATTACAGGAATACAGAATTTTTGGAGATATTCTCCAATACTTGGGTTGAAACTCTTCGATGAAAAACTTGGGTCCTGTTTGGTAACTATTTAGTTTTTGGTTTTTAGTTTTTGAAAATTAACCCTATAAACACCCCTTCCACCTCTAAACCAAGCGTAGTTTTGAAAACTAAAAAAAATAGTTTTTAGGAACTTATTTTTATTTTTAGAATTTGGCTAAGAATTCAACTCTTTTTCTAATATAAAAATTATTGTAAGAAATCGAGAGGAAAGATGCTTAATTTTCAACATCCAAAAACCAAAAACTAAATGATTACCAAATGGAGCCTTTAATAATGTAATAATGTCCTTATTTTCCAAGGCTGAACCTTAAGTGGGTAAAGCTTCCTTGGATGTTTGTGGGGGCATGTCATGAACGTTATGGAAGGAGTGGCCCTTGATAGTTGATAACCTAGTTGGTTTGAAAAAGAAATTGTTTTGGAGCATAGATGCATGTGGTATCTTATTGATATTGATGGTAAAGTTGATGAATCTGAACTCTGTTGGTGAATCATGTTGGCATGGCAAAAGTCGAAAAATCACATTTCTTCTTCTTAACTGCAAGTTCACAGTTTAGTTTTGTAGTGATATCATCATCTCTTTAGGAAGTTTTCTAAAGACTTGTCTCCTTCAAAATGTGATTTGATGAAGTATTTTATGTGACAGGCAATGCTTAATCGTGTGGGTTACTCACCAGATATTAGCCATGGGATACTGGTTGAAATGGCTGAGCATAGGAAAGAGTTGGAGAAGAAAACAAAGCCCATGCTTGATACTTTAAGGAGCTACCAAGATCTCCCCCCTGTAATTCTTTCCCCTTTTCTCATGCACTGCCAATTTGTTTTGTGTATAAATGGTTCTTCAACCTTTAACTTCACCAAAAGAGAAAATAAAAGGATTGAACTTTAAATTTTTGTCGTAATGACAGGATAAAGCTTTGGCTGCTTTAGCAATTGAGGACAAGAAAAGACAGTATGCTGCAGCTGAAAAGTATCTTGAAGATGTTCTTCATTCCGCACTCACCACGACACAGTAGCTTCTCTTTGACAGTCTGATCGTATTGGTAAATTGTTGTGTTTGTTTGTGCATTAATGTTAGTAGAAGATAGTTAAGAGAGGTGCATAGTCAGTAATTCAGGATTATGACTTTAGGAACCGAGTATATTTTGTAACATTATGACATTAGGAGCTATCGAGTTCCTTGTAATGAATATATTTTGCTTTTGTTATTGAGAATAATACCTACGTAGGTTTGAAGAGCTTGGTTCAACCGCTGATGCAGAATTGAAACACAATTATCATTGAATTGATATTATCTGAAAGTAAACTCTGACATTCCAATTGAGAGATTGTTTAGAAAAAAAAAAAAAAGAAAAAAAAAATGTTTCTAAGCACTTAAAAAATCATTGTAAATATGCTTGGGGAAAGATAATCATTGTAAATATGGTTGGGGAAAGATCATTAATCTTTCATTGAAGAGATGTTTTGACAATCATACTGTTCTGTCTTACTTTGTGAGCCAGCACCAAAACATCTCGAGGGCATCTCTTCGATCGATTTCAACGTTATTGCACAACCAATTCCAAAGTCATTCTTATTGATCACGTTGATGTAATGATTTCAAATGTCATAAGTATAACTCAACAATTATAACCTCCTTACCTTTTGTTAAAAAGTGTTAGGAGTGCAAACAAAGTCTCACATTGGTTAGGAAAGGAAGTAATCATGAGTGGATAATTATCTTCATTGGTATAAAATCTTTTGAGTGATACCAAAAGCAAAATACTGAAGGTTTATGTTCGAAGCAGATAATATCATGGGAGATTGTTATTTCTAACCCAAAACATTTTTGATGAGACAAAAGTATTCAATTTTTTAAAAATTCTTTTTCTAACATCTTTTTCAACTTTTCATATTTTTAGAGGTGACCCTACATGGTGAAATGTCTGTAATACCTCAAATTTATATCCCATCTAACGGTTTGCTTTTAAGTTATACATTTACCTAAGTTACCTATAACTTACCTAACAAAATTTTCATACCTACAACTTTTCATTTTCCATTTTGGTTTCACTTTCACGAAAAAGGCTTATACTTAAGGGTTCCAATTTTAGAGAATTTTGTTTCCTTCCTTTTTTAGGGTCCCTTTGATACACCAGCCAAGTAATGTGGAGTAGGGTACATTCTAGTTTGTTTTATATCTTTTTTGTTTCATGTAGTCAATTTTTGGAAAAAAAAAACACAGTTTTGTTATGGGTTTTTTTTTTTTTTTTTTTTTCTTTTTTGAAACTATCAAAGCTTGTAGCCATCTACAGTAAGAAAGAACGAAAATGTTATTTCTCTTTGAAAAAAAAAAAGGGATCTGTGATTTTTTTTCCTACTTCTTTGCTTCTTTCTTTCCTTCTTTGTAGATCTTCTATTGACGACTATTAAAGCTACTTGCATAATGCCTCACATATTTGTATCCTATGATGGTACTTGGAAGGAGGATGAACAAGATTACATAGGGTAATCTTGGGGGTGCGGAAGTAAGAGGTGAATCAGGTATGAGGAATTTTTATTAGAGTTATATAAACTTGGTAGGATTGTCCTAAACCATCATGACCTTATTCTAAGATGTCCATAAAATTTTGGATTGAGAGTTCCTACCTATTTGATAAGAAATGATCAGGAACTAAGTTTTTTTTTTCTTTTTTTTTTTAAATAAGGATGATGCATGTAGGCTTCCTATATATTTATCAACAAGCATCAAGTATAGTGGTGGATTGGGAAGTGACATGAAAAGCCCTAACCGCTCACACCATCTAAGCTTTCTGTATAACTTAGGGCAAGAATACTCACTCCCTTATTACCCTGCACTACCTTCCGTTGCATTAGCATCCACTGAAGAATATTTTCCATCACACAATGATTTCTTTGGTCATGTATCTTCACTAACCCCCTTAATGAATAATGTCGTCCCAATTGAGCTAGCCGATGATAGTTTCTGTATTGACCCATACAATTTTGAACAAAAGGGTCCGTCATCTTCAAGATATGGTTCGAAGCAGAGAAATTTTGGTGTACAAGGGGGGCTCGTTGGATTACTACCAATTCCCCGTTTCAAAATTAAAGTGTGGTTCATTCATATTCAAGACTAAATTCTCTATCTACAAATTAGTCATAAAAGGGGAAGAAAGGCTAGAATGCTTGAGGCACGTTCAATCAATGAATTTACCTAACCTTATATTATTACTTCAAGAATATTAAATTTCTATCGATATGTCGATATTTCTATTGATATTTCTACATTTTCATGGGTTCAACATCGTTATAAGAGGTGAATCAACATTTCAATTATATAGTAAAAAAAGTGTTGAATATTTATTTACTAATTCTTTTTAAAAAAATCATACTTTTTAAGAAGTATCCCTCACATTTTATTGATAATTTCATAAAATTGATATCTCAACATTTTTGCCAAGATCGACCTTTCAAATTTGTAATTGCATTCATACAAAGTTTAGAGCATCTTATTATAAACAAATCAAACCATCTTTTTTTTAAAAGAATTATTAATTTGATAGATATTAAATATATATTTCTCTTTTAAAAAATAGATATAAATCCACGCTTAGCTCCTCTTCTCTTCTCTTCTTAAAAAAAAAAAAAAGAAAAAAAAAAAAAGCATTGAACTTTTTATTTTAACCTTTTCAGTAACTCTAAAATATTTGACAATGGTTTTATCTTCAACTAAAATTATTCTCATCTTTAAAAATAAGAAATTATCTTAAATGATAAAACTGATAAAAATATTTATAATTAATAGTAAATTTTACTGTCTTTCTGTGATAGACTGTGATAGATCACGATAGACTACTATCTGTCTCTATCGTTACATAGATAGTAGTTTATCGCGATTTATCGCAGTCTATCACAGATGGATAATGAAATTTTTGCTATATTTGTAAATATATTGGTTCTTTTTTAAAAGAACCCTTAAAAATATATGATGTTACTTATAGCTTTTTTTTTTTCTTTTTTTCGAAAACATACTTAAATATCTTTTAAATATTGTAAATTATTTTAATTTAAAATTATTAACTGTGATTTGTTAGAATTATGTTATTTTTTCTTTTCCTTTTAATTTAATATCTTATTCTAATTACTTAAACTCGGTTTGGTAACTATTTTATTTTTATTTTTTGCATTTTTAAATTAAGCATATTTCCTCCCATTTTTTTTACATTGATTTGCATCTCTTAGTTGAATTCTTTGTCAAATTACAGAAACAAAGACAAATTTTTAAAAGTTACTTTTTTAGTTTTCAAAGTTTGGCCTACTTTTTTAAACCATTAGTAAAAAGTAAATAGTAAATAAATAAATTTGAGGGTGAAAATAGTATCTGTAAGCTTAATTAAAAAAAAATGTAATAGTTACAAAACGGGACATTAAATTTTTTAATTATTTATTGTTATTTAATTTATTATATCTCGATAAAAGTAACAACCTTTTTTTTGATTAAGATAAATATATTATCTGAAATTGATCTTAGTGGAGAATTTCGTACAATATTAACTTAAAGGAAACAATATTATATATTGTATTATTTGCTTTTTCTTTCACCGGCAACGCTAAAATTTCCCTAACTCAAAGAGAAAATTTTATGATATATTTATTTAAATAAATAAAAAAAATAATACTAAGACAAATTATCTTAAATGACAAAACTATTGAAAATATCTACAACTAATAGCAAAATACACCATCTATCTGCGATAGATAGCAATAGATAGTAAAATTTTGCTATATTTGTAAATATTTTAAAATTTTTTTTGGTATATTTAAAAATGGAGCTTCAATACTAACTTTTATTTAAGATTGTATATAATTTTCCTTTTTCCTAAAATTAGTAGGGATGTGATGTCA
Source organism: Citrullus colocynthis (assembly GCA_031780015.1). NCBI lineage: Eukaryota > Viridiplantae > Streptophyta > Magnoliopsida > Cucurbitales > Cucurbitaceae > Citrullus > Citrullus colocynthis. The sequence continues at coordinate 2,097,317 of QLSR01000069.1, read as the reverse complement.
TATTCTAGTAAATGCTCGTCCTTAAAACAAACAAGAAATGACCATAACAAATTTCCTAATTCTATTGGAATTAGGTGTTTATCCAATTTCCCTCAATCTCTTCCCTATAAATGGCTAGTCTATAGTTGAGATTTCACAAACCATTCACTTCTCATTATCATCACAACATTAATCTCTTAACACATTTACGCTTTTTTTTTTTTTTTTTTAATTTTATTTTCATTTATTTATTTATTTTTTATTCCTTCTGATAGCTATGGACATCGATTTAACCCCTCAATGGTAAAAAAAAGTCTACGACAGCGATGGAGGCTCCTATTATTCTTGGTCTCCCAAGTAGCTGCCCATGCTCCGTGAAGGAAACATCAGCTTTGATAGCACCTAAAATGTGTTATCTTCCTCAGCTTAACTCAAGATTGTTGTGCTATTTAATTTGTTAATTATGTTATTTTGTAGGTTTCGAGCACTTAGCAGGTAGAATGGGGTGTTAGCAATGAATTAGAGCTGAAATGGACCAAAACAGAGTTCCATGACATCAATTGGGAGATAGAACTCCAAAATGACCAAAATGCCTCTAAAGTCATGGCGCAGCGGCGCTGCGTAGGCATAGCTATGGCGCTTTTTCCTGAGAACAATTCAGCCGGTGTAGAGTAACATCGTCACGACACCACGAAGCTGAAGCGCGGAAGAAATTAGCATCAGTGCCGCGACGTTGTCCCAAGCGTCGCGGCGCCCCAACATTTCTTTACATCTTAACATCAATTTTTAGCTTAGGGGATCAACCACCACTCGAATTCTCCCCTTTTTCTCTCAGCTTTTCTTCCCTCTTTTCATTGTTTCATGTAAAAACTCGATCCTTGGATGCTTGTCTCGATGTATCAAGGCTAAGGTAACTATTTTCTAGCTTGGGTATCAGGGTTTCTTCTTTGTAATCAATGTTCTTAAGAGTCTTGGAACTAAATTCTATGTATGTATGATCTAATTCTGAATTTCATTTTTTTATGATCAAATTATGGTGTTAATGTTCGTTTTGATTATCGCTTTGATTGAGTTATGACTCGTGACACTTGGTCGTATGTAGATCATAGAAGCAATAGGTTAGGTTAGCTTGCAAATTTAATCGTTGATGATCATTGTTCTAATCAACCTAAGATTATATCAATAGGACATTTCATCTAGGCCTTTCCAGTTGAATGTTCCGCCTAATTTTTCCTTAAACATGCAATTAGATTTAATACAAATTTTGCATGTCTTCATCACTTTGTTTTAATTCTAATTTTTCGATTAGGACAATTTAATTTTGGCCTTTCCAATTAAATTGATTAGGTTCCAAGTATAACGAATTTAGTAATGACAAACCAATGAACAAGAACATAGAACAAAGAAAATCCCGTGTAACCCAAGTTAGAGCTTTCTCCACTTGAATTTTACCCTCTTTTAATTTATGCATTTTATTTTATGCAATTTAAATTTCTTTGCAAATAACCATCCAAAACCCCCTTCGGTTACTAGAATTGTGAACGGTCCAATTGTGAAATTTAAGGGCTCCCTGTGTTCGATCCGACTTGCCATTACTATTGTTAGTTAAATTCAGTAAATTTATTTGGCACGGAATTAGGCGATAAATTCTGTCCGCCAGGCTCCTCCAAGCATGCTCTCGAGAAGAATGGTTTTGCTCTTCCTTACTACTCCGATTCTACAAAGGTTGCTTACGTTCTCCAAGGTATTTTTTCAAATTAGATCACATTTTAATTACTGTTGTTATTTAAGTTTGAATTATTTCAATTTCGATGTTTATTTCTTCTGTTCTCTACTCTAATTCAAAATACCGAGCTAATCGATGTGCAAAATGTTACAGGTAATGGAGTAGCCAAAATCATTCTGCCAGAATTGGATGAGAAGGTGATTGCAATCAAGAAAGGAGATGCAATCGCTTTCCATTTGGTGTGGTAACCTAGTGGTTCAAAAAGCTATTGATTTGGTGGTTCTGTTCTTAGGCGAGACATCAAAGGCTCACAAATTAGGCAAGTTCACCAACTTCTTCATAACTTGCGCCAACGGAGTTCGTCACGTATGCTTGGGATATGGGGGAGGCATCCACTAGTACAAATCTGGGCTTTAATGTCAATGGAAAACCGACATTACAGGGGTACAATGTCGGTTCAAAACCAATATTGAAAATCGTGTTATTAAAGGTCTTCAATGTCAATTGTCTTTAATGTCGATTTTCCATCGGCATTATACATCATCATCATTTCAATGTCAGCTACCTTCAATGTCAATTTTCGACTGACATAGAATACCATTTTTATTGTCAGTTTTCAACCGACATTGAACATCATCTTCAATGTCAGTTTTTCACCTACTTTTTATTGTCAGTAATTGTTCGATATTAAATGTCTATCATCATTTTGTTATCCTAAAAATAAAAATTATATAATTTTTTTGCTTACCCATGTGCAAATCAATAATATATTTTTTTTTAATTTATACATGCACAAAATAAAATATTAATTGCTTTCACAGATCCTCAATAAGTCACACAAGAGGAATTGAATGATTATTTATCTCCGAAACCAAGATAAAATATATTTTTTTATCCAAATCAACTCCATATGGTTTCCACAACAAATCCCTACCTATTAACCATGAAGTATACATATACATGCTAACTTACACAGAATAAATCAATTACAAAATGGTTAAAATGACAAAAAAATAAGCTGAAGATAAGTGAGGAGTGTTCAGCGGGACTATTTTCCCACCTACAAAGTAGATAAAATAACAATTTGAAAAAAAAAAAAAAATAAAACATAACATAATATTACCCTTGATGAAGAGTAATTTAAAAACTAGTGAATCAAACAAAACATTAATTTAATTCAATTTCTTGGTCTAAGTAATTTGGATTGAAAACAATGATTAAAACAGCACAAGATTTAAGAATTAACAAGTTAATTAAGAAATGAGTAATTAAGAAATGCTTATGTAATGAAACTTATTGACACTTCACTTGAGTTCTAGAGAAAAAACTACTAGCAACTTAGTTCATTTGGCAAAATGAATAAACTTAAAAAAAAAAAAAACTATAAACACAAACAATTTGATAATGAAAACCATAAACCTAATTCATTTGAACAAAATTAAGAGAAAGGATCGCAAGCACGTTAAATTGTCCACGTCTCCCAATTTTAGAACAACTTCACTAGCCTACAGTTATATATAAAAATATCCCACAATTTTAGAACAAATTTCGGAACGTAGAAAACTACGAAGGAAAAAGAAGTTGATGAAGGAGAAAGATCTCACAGTTGATCTAGAAGAGGAGTTGATGGAAGCAAGTATAAATGATTGGAGATGTCAAGATTTTCTGGTGAGAATCCTGATTTGTGGGTATACCGTGCTGAACATTATTTCAAAATCCATGATTAGTAGATCTAGAGAAGATCAAGGTGGCAATCATCACTTTTGCACCTGAAGTGGTGGATTGATTCTGTTGGATGCATAATTGACAACCGATTCTGACCTGGGAGGCATTGAAAGAGAGATTGTTCAATCGCCTCCGACCAACACAAGAAGGTACGCTTCTATCTCGGCTTCTGAGGGTTCAATGGGATGGTACATATGAAGAATACCTCGTGAAATTTGAAACGTACTCTGCTCCTCTGTCGAATATCGCAGAAGATGTGTTGGAGCAAGCCTTCTTAAAACATTACAAAGTGTAAATTAACCCTTTTACTGATGGGAGAAACACTCTTGACACTTGTGCTAGAAGGGCAACCATTAGAAAGTGTTTTTGGCATCACATCCTCATAGGGTATTTTCTCAAACTTGGGCTCTATTTGAGTCATGCCATGCTTCTCCAGTTTGAATTGAACGCTCAATCTAGAAGAGACAGGATTCATCTGTCTGCGAATTTCAAGAACCTTGACTTCATATATCAGTTTTTTGGAGCAATCTTAAGATGAACACGACTCAATGTAGTCCACGCCAGTAGCCAAGCATTCATAATATCAAAAGAAAATTATTGGTTCGGCTTAAAATTTTGATGTTATCAACACTACTTTAAGTACATAAACTATTGCAACAGTGAACTCTTTGACATCTTTCACTAGATTTTAAGACATTGTTCATTATAGACTCACCAAACCTAACACAAATTGAGATTTCCTAACTTCAATCGATAATAATAGAGAAGATAAAACATTGCTACTTACAGCTTTAGGCACCTAGATTTCTTACTGTTACAACATTTACATGTAGGGTTCTTTGTATGGATGGCCATTTTTCAGGGAGATTCAAATTTTCTCGAAAAATGGCCTTTTGCCTACGTCAGTCTCGTGTGAAATTACCATATTGTCCCTAGACCACGCGTGAGCGCCTAACACTCAAATGAATTCTTGTTTCTTCCACTCTCTCATTTGTTCCTTTCACCTCTTCCTCTCATTTCTTATCAGACACAACAATAATTTTTTTCCTTGATTTTTTCCTTCGTTTGAGAATTCTTCCTCTAACTTCTTCATTTTGCTTCTTCCTTTACTTTCCTCTTTTCAATTCTTCCTCTAGTTTCTTCCTCTCACTTCTTCGTCTCACATCTTCCTCTAGTTTCTTCCTCACCAATTTTGTAGTTTCTTTCTTCAAGTTTTTTTCTTCATTCGAATTCACTCTCGCTTCTTCCTCTCATTTCTTGGTCTCACTCTCTTCTCTTCCCCTCATTCTGGTTTGTGCTCCAACTTACATTTTTTATTTTAGAAGAAGAAGAAGGCGGCGGCAACATAAAGAGAAGAGATCGCCAAAAAAGAGGGTGATTGGAAATTTCACTCTCGCTTCTTCCTCTCGTTTCTTGGTCTCACTCTCTTCTCTTCCCCTCATTCTGGTTCATGCTCCAACTTACAATTTTTATTTTAGAAGAAGAAGAAGAAGAAGGCGGCAACATAAAGAGAAGAAATTGCCAAAAAAGAGGGTGATTGGAAATTTCAACAAAGTAGGTCAACGGTGATAGTAAAAGCTTGGAAGAAGAAATGCAAGAAAACACAAAAAAAA
>QLSR01000069.1:1951217-2091986 GCA_031780015.1 Citrullus colocynthis | reverse complement strand
AAAAAAAATCCAACAAAAAGAAAAAAGGAAGAAGAAGAAATGTAAAAAAAAAAAAAAAAAAGAAAAAAAAGAAAAAAGATTGCAAGAGTACAAAGGAAGAAAGAAGAAGGAGGAAGGGTTAAAGTAGTAATTTTACAAGGTGATGACGTTAGCAAAAGGGCAAATTTCATTGGTTTTAAAACTTGGGGTTAGTTTTCATTTGGGTTCTTTATAAGAGGCTCTCTATGCATTTATTCCTTTACAGGCCCCATTTCCAGCATTTTCCATCAATTTCCTAAAAGTCCATTCACAAATCATTAGCTATAATCAACAACAAAACATGAAAAACAGTAGAGCTGATGAATGCAGAACGGGCTAGCAGATTTGACGAAGGAATCGATGATTTGATGCACGACTCACGATGGCGGACCTTGGGTTAGGGGAAGAACGAAAATTTTGAGAGGGAAGGGGGAGGATGGAGAGAAGGAGAGGGAAAGAGAAGTGGGAGAGACGTGGAAAAAAAAAAAGAATTAGGGTTTGGTTGTTTTTATTTTTCCTTTTCTACAAAAATTTTAGAGGGAAAACGAAAATGGGGAATGGAGGGAAACAAGAAAATGAAGATTTAAAAATTTTTTGGGATTAAAAAAAGTGGGTCACTTATAATATCGATTTTAAACCGACATTGTAGCCTTATTAAATTGAATCTATAATGTTGGTGGAAAACTGACATTAAAGATCCTATTTTTTTGGGTACCGACATTCAAAATCATGTTTTTTTTTTCAACCGACATTAAAGGCCTAATTTCTTTTAGTGATCAGTGAAATCTTTGTTGAAAAACCAAACCAGAAAAGGAATCGTGAAGCTGAAGGAAGGAACAAAAATGTCAGAGGTGAAGAAGGAGCACCAGTGAGGAGGCACCGCTAGATGTGGATCTGAAGAACAAAGGGTGAGTTGTGGTTCTGAACACATAGAATCTTCCGCTGGTAGAAGAGTGGTAAAATTGGGAGCATTTTTTGTCACACCCCCTCCCAGATTACCCTACTTAACCCAAAAGGAGATGTGAGGACAGCAAACATCACCCCTCTTGTGACATACACTGTCCATTTGTACCTGATTAACCTGTTAAACTATTTCATATATATCTACACATAAATTCAAAGCCATAAGAACTTATGTTTATATACTTAAACACTTCAACATGTTCACAATATACTTATACAACAACCCATCACACATCCCAACATATAGATAACTAGGTCTACATGCCACCTATATAAGGTTATTCACACATACAACAACCACAATGTGAACTGTTTCTGATAACTCGAAGCTTAAGTAGGGCGAGTTGGAGTAGGCTAAGCACCGAGAACGTCCTCACTACCTGGGTGGAAAAGAAAACATGGAAAGCATGAGCTAAAAGCCCTGTGAGTGACTAGTCTTGTAAAAATGCCTTTGGTTCGAAAACCAACATGGTAAAACCGTTATAACACAATACATATAAAATATGGATTCAAATCATAACTATTGGAAAATAAAACATGCTCAAATGCCTTTGCCAAATCATACATGATCATTTTAGAAAAATCATACAGAAATCCAGATTAATTTTTCAATCATTTCCCTTAGTTAAGGTGGAGCAAGACTCAACGCACCCAACGTCGAAAACAAACCTTAGTGGGGGTGGAGCAAGACTCAATACACCCAATATCGAAAACAAATATTTCCCTTAGTCGAGGCAGAGCAAAACTCAATGCACCCAACATCGAAAACGAATATTACCCTTAGTCGAGGCAGAGCAAAACTCAACACACCCAACGTCGAAAACAATCTCTATGTGCACATAGAAATATCTCGGGATGCCCAAGTACCTTCTCCGAGCCCATCAGTACTGGGTCCCTAGGAAACTCAGATGCCTTCTCATTGTCCTTTAGCATTAGGTCCCTTTAGAAAACATTTAAAAACTAGTATGCTTTGCATAAATAATTCATATGAAATCTTTCATGCAAAACAGAGTGTTTCTCAATAAATAACACGTTGTGAACATGCTTTTCAAGAACTTATAGAAAATAGATAAAACATGCTTTATAATCAATACAATCATCCATCATGCTTTTCAAGAAATAAATCATCATAAGAAAACTGAACTAAACATTTTCAATAAAATCATTTTTAAAGAAAGAAAAGTGTCACTCACTACTTGTCTTAGGCCTTGAGCGGATTATACACCTGTCCTAGCTCTTCTTGGCCTGTAAATACACATTTCTCGTGTTAGGCTTTCCTAAACTTCCTTTCCATAACCATTAAGTTTGCATAGTTAAATTCCAATCATGCTTCATCACGAAGACTCATTTCTCCCAAAATAATTCATAATGAGCGAGATTACTAGCAAGATTGGCCTACAAATATACAACACGAGCGAGACCATAATGAGCGAGACTAGCGAGATTCACCTTCAGTAGCGATACCTAGCAACACCCAGCAAGATTTTTGTGATGCATAGCTCTCTGCGCTTCCAGCGACACTCGTCTCGCTACTCTCTTTACAACTTCTCAGCAACACTACAATTCCAGCGACACCTGATAGCCACAGTTTCTTCCTTTCCTTTTGTTCTCACTTCTACCTGATAAAAATTGCATTTCCAGCCAAATTCAGAACTTCTTTCCATCTACAAACCTGTAAAGGAATATGTTCTCTAACTTACCTCAAAATTTCAGCGCATAATTCTTCTCCATTTGAGAGATATTCTCAAATAACACCGAGTTGCTCTCAATCGCCTAGCAAATCAATAGCAAACACTTCCACCTACAATTTTACATGTTTCCCCTCAAATTTAACTCAAACATCTTTCATAGAAATGATTAGAAATTGAGTTAATTTACTAACCTCAAAACTTCAGCCCTATCTTCAACTTCCTCAGCTCGCACTTCTACAAACATTAATTCATGCTCGGATTTCACGACCACAATCATACTTTCTGTTCAGCTTTACGAATAGAATTCCACTTGAATTCGACATGAACACATTCTTCTACCTTTCCTCGTTGTTTTTCTGAAAAATGGAACCGACTCAAGCTCTGGAAAGTGTTTAAAATGATGAAACTCTCAGCCCACTCATATATATATATGCTGCCGACTTAACCTCCACTTCCATTCCTTTTTTAAAATAAGTTGACCTGTGCAGACTTCTTCACCAACACACCAACGCATAGCAATCCTCGACGCAAACTACCTCCAACACCCACAGCAGCCATCCACATATAACTGCTTCCAACGCATGGCAACAACCTTCAATGCATAATTGCAGTCCATCGCATACAACTACTCTCCAACTCAAAGTAGCCTTACCAACGCATGGTAGGTCAAGTACAACTTCTCCTAGCCAAGTTCCAACTTCACTTCCAACACATGGTGACACCTTCAACACATAGTAGCCCTATCAAAATATAACAACTTTTCAACCTTACCAACGCATAGCCGTGGCCAACACTTAACATTTTTTGCTCTTTCACTCTCGGCCACCGTTCCTCCTTACAACGCATAACACATGACTTCTTAGCTTGCCTTCTCCCAAGGCTAGCATATCTTACAAATTAGGGGTTACAATTCATCACCCCCTTTTTGAGAATTTCATTCTCGAAATTCAAGTAAGATCATTCCGAGAAAAAATGAGGATATTTGATCTTCATTTGATCTTCACTTTCTCATGTTGCCTCTTCCACTTGGTGATTTCTCCATAAAACCTTAACAAGGGGTATAGTTTTTTATCTTAACATTTGCTCTTTTCGATCAAGGATTTGCACAGGCTCCTTTTCATAAGACAAGTCTTCATTTAGCTGAATAGGTTGAGCCTCCAAAACGTGTGTGGAATCTGGAATGTACTTCCTCAGTAGAGAAACATGGAATACGTCATGTATTTTGGACAACTCCATAGGTAATGCCAATCGATAAGCTGACAATCCTATGCGTTCCAAAATCTCATAAGGTTCAATGTATCTTGGACTCAACTTTCCCTTCTTTCCAAATCTCAAAATTCCTTTACAGGGGGATAACTTTAAGAAAACTTTATCACCAAGTTCGAATTCTAAATCCCTCCACCTCTTATCAGCGTAGCTTTTCTGTCGATCTTGTGCAGTCTTCAACTTTTCTCTTATAAGCTTAACATTTTCCGATGTAGTTTGTACCAGTTCCGGTCCCATCAACTTCCATGCCCCCACTTCACTCCAACATATAGGAGTTCTACATCGTCTGCCATATAGTACTTCATAAGGTGTCATTCCAATACTAGAATGGTAACTATTATTATAGGCAAACTCCATTAATAATAGATGAGTATCCCAACTTCCTTTAAATTGCAGCACACAAGCACGTAGCATATCCTCTAGGGTCTGAATAATTCTTTCTGATTGTCCATCAGTTTGAGGATGGAAAGCTGTACTAAATTTTAGCTTAGTTCCCAATGCTTGTTGTAGACTTGGCCAAAACTTAGATGTGAACCTTGGATCTCTATCTGAAACAATAGACACGGGAGCTCCATATTAGCTTACTATTTTGTCAACATACAGCTTGGCCAACTTATCTAGGGTGAAAGTCACTTTTACTAGCAGGAAACGTGCAGTCTTAGTAAATCTGTCAACTATCACCCATATCCATCGTAAACACTTGGAGTTTTAGGAAGACCAAATAAGAAATTCATAGTGATATGCTCCCACTTCCATTCAGGCACGGGAAGTGGTTTCAAAAGTCCTCCTGGTCTTTGTCTCTCTGGCTTAACTTGCTGACAAATCAAACATGTAGCCATACATTCTGCAATTTCCCACTTCATTCCTGGCCACCAGTAATATTCTCTCAAAGTTCTGTACATCTTTGTACTCCCTGGATGCATCGCATATGCAGAACTATGAGCTTCCTCCAGCATAGCATTTTTCAATGTCAGATCATTAGGAACACACAACCTTCCCTATTTCAGTAAGGCTCCATCACTCCTTATATCAAAATTTGTTCTCTGTTTAAGATTCACCTCCTCTGCTATTTTTCTGAGTATGGAGTCTTCCATTTGTCTTTTAACAATCTCATTCATAACCTAGAAGTGTGCGAACAAACCTCCCGACTTGTCCATTAATAACAATGCATTTGAGCTTTTTAGTTCCTGCACCAATAGCATTCAGTGAAGTCTTAGCTTGTCTTGACTTCCTATTTAACGCATCAGCCACAATATTAGCCTTCCCAGGGTGGTATTCTATCGTACAATCATAGTCTTTGATTAACTCCACCCATCTCCTCTGTCTTAAATTCAATTCCTTCTGATAAAAATTGTATTTCAAGCTTTTATGATGAGTTAAGATATGACATTTCTCTCCGTATAGATAATGTCTCCAAATCTTCAAGGCCAACACAACAGCTGCCAATTCTAGGTCATGTGTGGGGTAATTGCATTCATGCTTCTTTAACTGTCTTGACGCATATGCAACCTTTCCTTCCTGCATAAGTACACAACCTAAACCTTGTCGTGATGCATCGCAATAAATCCCAAATTCTGTACCAGGAGTCGGCAATGTCAATATTGGTGCTGTCACAAGTCTTTCCTTTAACTCCTGAAAACTTCCTTCACAGTCATCAGTCCATTCGAATTTGACATTCTTTTTGGTTAGACTCGTTAATGGAAGTGCTATTTTTGAGAAACCTTCCACGAATCTGCGATAATAACCTGCCAAACCTAGGAAACTAAGAACTTCTGTCACGGTAGTGGGTTGATCCCACTTAACTATCATCTTAGTCTTTTGTAGATCCACGCTTACTCCTTTAGCTGATACCACGTGTCCTAGAAATACAACACGGTTAAGCCAGAATTCACACTAACTGAACTTAGCGTATAGTCTTTTATCACGCAACGTCTGTAAGACTATTATGAGGTGTCAACATGCTTCTCTTTACTTCCAAAGTATACCAGTATATCATAAATAAATACTATAACAAACTGATCAAGGTATGGGTGGAATACTTGATTCATGAGATCCATAAATACAGTTGGAGCATTAGTTAACTCAAAAGGCATCACAAGGAACTCATAATGTCTATACCTTGTCCTGAACGCAGTCTTAGGGATGTCAGATCCTCTAATCTTCACTTGATGATACCCTGATCGCAAATCAATCTTAGAAAATACTGAAGCACCTTTAAGTTGATCAAACAGGTCATCGATACGAGGCAATGGATACCTATTACGTATCATTACCTTGTTCAACTGACGATAATCAATATATAGTTTAAGTGTGCCATCTTTCTTCTTTACAAACAATACTGGTGCTCCACATGGTGACACACTGGGTCGTACATACCCTTTGTCAATCAATTCTTGCAACTACACTTTCAATTCTTTCGGAGCCATTCTGTATGGAGCTTGTGAAATTGGTGCAGTCCCTGGAATCAAATCAATGGAAAACTCTACCTCTCTATCAGGTGGTAAACCTGATAGTTCTTCAGGGAACACATCCAAGAATTCATGTATCACCGGAATATCCTCTGTACTCAATTTACTGGCCTGTGTATCTACGACATGTGCAAGGTATGCTGAACAACCCTTGCTTAACAATTTCCTGGCTTTAATAGCATATATCAAACAGGTAGGGAGAATTTTTCTGTCTCCCCTTAAAATAACTTCAGTCCCTTCGAATCCTTTAAATACAACCTCCTTTCGGAAACAATCCATAGTGGCTGATATTTAGACAAGAAATCCATTCCCAATATAACATCAAACTCTTGGATGTCTAAAGGAATCAAGTTTGCTGTCATGGTTACACCACCAATTTCAACCACACAATTCTTATACACCTCACTAACTACAAGCACATCACCAAAAGGGGTATAATTTAACAATTTTTCAAGCAAAGGTTCTAGTTTACCATTAATATTTATAGAAAACATGCTAGCAACAAAAGAATGGGTAGCTCCAAGAACTAATAACACATGGGCAAAAATATGGCAAATAGGAAGTATACCGGTAACAACATCAGGAGCGTTATCAGCTTCTTGCTAGGTCATGGCAAAAACCTTCCGTTGCTGTCTTGGTCGTCTTGTAGCCCCTTTCTGCCTCGATTCACTAGTTCCCTCACGGCCAATTCCAACAGGCTTTTGTGGTTGACTAACCACATGTGAAGCAGTTCTCTATTCAAGTTTAACTTCCTACATCAACTAGGGACACTCTCGTTTAAATGACCCGTTTGTCCATAGTTATAACATTCATTAGTTTGTTCCCTGCATTGTCCTTAATGATATCTCCTACAAGTGGGACATAACGGTTTCCTTACCGAACTAGCTGTGGACTCACCAGGTTGTCCACCTTGAGAATCTCCCATTGACTGCACTGGACCTCTGAAACTTCTTGGTCCTTGTCCTCGTAATACCTCCACCAGTACTGGCCTTAGAAGTAGCCTGTCCACTCGATCTGATTTTGAAATTTCCTCTACCAGACAAGCCTGGCGCAAATCTTCTACCTGACTGTCCCTGCGCAGCACTAGAGGAATGAATTACACGTCCACTTCTAAATGATTCACCTTCCATCTTTTTTGCTATCAGACTTCTTTCAACTCGCATAGCCGCCTCTACCAGCTTGGAAAAATCCATCCATTCTACACTGGCGGTCACAGGAGTACGGATTTCCTCCCGTAAGCCTTCCTCAAACCTTTTACACCTATCAATCTCATCAGCAACAATTGCAGTGGCATATTTAGACAGCTCAGTATATTTCTTCTTATACTCTGCCACTGACATCGATCCTTGTACCAACCTTAGAAACTCATTCCGCTTAGCATCACAGAATGCTCTTGGACAATATTTTTCTTGAAATGCTTTCTTAAACTCGTTCCAGCTTATTTCTTCTATGTCTCCTTTCCTGCTTTCTACAATTCTCCACCAATCTTCTACCCCCTTTTGAAGCAAAAACACTGCCAATTCTACCTTTTTGTCATTAGGGCACCTCATTACACGATAACATTTTTTGAGTAAGTTCAACCATGTCTCTGCCTCAGCAGGATCTACGGTGCCTTCAAAAGTAGTAGCACCTACATCCTTCAATCTTTCAATACTATATCTCTTTTTAGGATCTGACTACACTGATCTAATGCCTCCAACCAACCTTTCGGCAATTCTAGTAAATATATGCTCCTCGACATTAACCCCAACTTGAGAATGACTAGATTCACCCTCAGACATATCTCCACGACTCCCAGTAGCTTCAGGAGTTTCGGCTGCTGCTTACCTAGCTCGCTTGCTTCGAGGTGGCATGTTTCCTATATTATAACATGACATTATTACTTGCTAGAGATACATGTTCCTACATTACAATGCATGATCCTATCCCCAAGACTCTTTCGCTCTGATACCAACTTGTCACACCCCCTCCCAGATTATCCTCCATAACCCAAGAGGAGGTGTGAGAACAACAAACTTCAACTCTCTTGTGAGGTTCACTATCCAACTACTAAACACTAAAGACGGCCTAAACGAGATTCTTATGTAGGCTAAGCATCCTGAACTCGCTCGCTACCTGGAAAATAGAAAAATAGGAAAGTATAAGCTGGGTTGCCCAGTGAATGACTAGTTTTGTAAAAATGTCTTTGGTGCGAAAACCAACATGGTAAAACCGTTATAACACAATACATATAAAATATGGATTCAAATCATAACTATTGTAAAAGCATGCTTAAATATCCTTGTCAAATCATACATGTTCACTTCAGGAAAAGATAACTCAAGAAATCAAATTATGCTCAAACATAACATTTGTATACAACTCATGTTAAGCCTTGAGACAGAACATAAGCTAGGTCTTTAAATAAAATAGTCTATAACCACATCTAATCTTCTTTTGTATTAAAATTTCCCTTAGTCGAGGCGGAGCAAGACTCAACGCACCCAACGTCGAAAACAAATATTTTCCTTAGTCGAGGCGGAGCAAAACTCAACGCACCCAACGTCAAAAACGAATATTCTCCTTAATCTAGGCTGAGCAAAACTCAACGCACCCAATGTTGAAAACGAATATTTTCCTTAGTCGAGGAGGAGCAAAACTCAACTCACCCAACGTTGAAAACAATCTCTATGTGCACATAGGAATATCTCGGGATGCCCAAGTACCTTCTCCGAGTCCATCAGTACTGGGTCCCTAGGAAACTCAAATGCCTTCTCAATGTCCCTCAGCATTGAGCCCCTTAGAAAACATTTTAGAAATAGGTATGTTTTGCATAAACCGTTCCTTGTAAAACCTTTCGTAGAAAATAGAGCGTTTCTCAAATAATAGCATCTTATAAACATGTTTTTCAACAATGCCTTAAAATCGAGTACAACCAGCCATCATGCTTATATTGAAATAAATCATCATAAAATTACATTTAATACGAAAGCCTAACTAAACATTTTAAATAAAATCATTTAGAGAAAGAAAGGTGTCACTCATAGAGCTTAATAATTGCTTAAGGGAAATTCCCTTTTCTTTCTTCTAATTTTGTCTTTTCCTAGCTTCTTAGACGCAGGATTTTCAAGTCTGAATGCAAAGCAACTGATTTTCCCTTCTGACAGCTCGGTTGGACGCAACCCTGCACCTTGAACGCAAGGTTGATAACTTGAACGCAAGGTGCAGCCTTTCAAAAAACTCTTCTGGCTTCACCCTTTGGACGCACTAATCTACCTTGAACGCAGGGTCTATTTTGAACGCAGGGTTCACTTTGAACGCAGGCAGATAATTTCCTCCTTCTAGTAATACTGTTGGGCGCAAAGCCGATTCAGTTTTCCTAAGTACCAACAACTTATTGAACATAAGGTAGCTAGGAAAACTTCCTCTCCTGGCCACAGATTACCTCTACGGAAGCAAGGATTTCTCTTTCCAGCCTTCTCTCTCTCCTTTCTCTCAAGAACCCAGACTAAGGATCATCCCCTACTCCTTTTCTCTCAAGGTCCTATTTATAGCTTTGGGATAGAGGGTTTGTTATCCAACTTCTCCTCTCTTTTTGCCACTTGTTTGCCACCTGTCACGCTACATGACACATCCGACATGCAACCCGACACTTCCTCCTTATGAAGTGTTAAGTCTAAATGAAGCCGTGTAGTTTTTATAAACTCATCTTATGCGTTTGACTTGTTCCGATAGACGAATCATGCACCCAACTTAGTGCCCTTACGTGTCCATTTAATTCTCTTTAAGGTTTTAGCTTCTTTGTTCTCTTTTCTTCCTCTCGGCCTTCCTACTTTTGACCAGGTTTTTCCCACCGCATACTACCATGTGTCTGCCTCAACCGCATACTACCATGCGTTTGTGCCTCAACCGTATACTACCATGCGTCTATGCCTCAACCACATACTACCATGCGTCTGTGCCTCAACCGCATACTACCATGCGTTTATTTCTACTTTGCTATGCATCCATGACTTACTTCTCAACCCTCTAAATTATCCAAGACTCAACAAAATCTCCCTTGATGGAAGTCATGCGTTTACCTTAAATTACAATAGCATCTTTCCTCGATTTTACCTTATGCATTTTATCCTTCTCCCGAGACTTAGATTTCCTTCCAACGCACCACTACCTAACTTTAGTCCCCTTGCTCATACGTCCTACTTAAGCCAAGCTTACATCTTCTTCCTTAATTACCTCCTATGCGTTCATCTCTTTCCCTTCGAGCTCTCGGGTTACCTCTTACGCAGTCACCTCTTTTCCCCGAGCTCTCGGGTTTCCTTACAATACTTTAACACTTACCCATTTTCTTTTCCACAATGGTTACCCTTAACATGCATTTTCTTAGCCTTGACCATGCGTCCAATATGGTTTCTTACTTACCAAATATGTATCCAACTCAACTAACTTCCGGCTATGCTTTTAACTCTTGCCATCACTTGGTGAGATTTTCTTTCTTTTCCTTAGATCGTACTTCCAAGCTTAAAAGCATAGTTGCATTCTCCTAGTCTAGTTATTCTACTTAGAAAAATTCTTAACTCCAAGAATTACTTCAAGTCCAAGATCCAGAGATCACTCAATGAAATCTTTCAATCCTATCTTTAGCTTATTCTTAACCCCATACTTATTCCTATGTTGGCAACATTTCTCGGCCAACTTCATAAGCTTGTGATCCAATACCACCTCTCTTGTCTTACTTCTTTTCCTTATAAGCTCTTAAGCGCATAGGTCTAAAAGTAGAGTGTTGCATTTTTTGTCCGATTGGACCAAAGTGCAGGTTCGTTTGGATTCTCGTGCGATTCAGCACTGCAGGTGACATACATCGTAAAATGAAGCAGAAGAGCAAAGGTTGTAGGAGTGGATGGGAAGAAGGTTCTAGAAACAAGAGTAAAAGCTGGAAATCTCTTTATAGTACCAAGATTCTTCGTGGTATCAAAGATTGGAGATTCTCAAAGAACATAGTGGTTTTGCATTTTCACAACTCCCAATCTCATTTTCACTCACTTGACTTGTAGTATCGGCGTTTGGAAAATTCTATCGTCAAAAGTTATTCTAGCAACCTTTAATGTCGACGATGATTTGGTCAAGAACTCCTTTTCCGAGATGGCTTCTGTTGTCATCTTCTTTCCTTCCAATTAGCTTCAAGGAATTATCCAATTACATTTTTGTTTTCTCTATTAAGAAGTATTCTAACTTAGGTTTTCTTTTCTTAATTATAGTTCAATAGTTTTTCAATTTCAAATAGTTTATAACTATCACTTCCTACTATTTCTTATTATTGTAAAAGGGGAGCTTCTTACTCATTAACACTTTCATTTATTTAAACTAAGAAATCTTTATCATTCTTTGACATTTACAAGCTTTGATCTCGTTTATGTCAATTTTTCAGCGAAATTAGTTGTTGCATCCATATCTCATGTTTTGGAATGGAGTGATAAACAATGAAAAAAATTGTTTTAGTATCTTTTCTTATATCTCTAAAGATTCAAAGAAGCATTAGCACAATAAAAGTTAAAAATAGAAATACATATGTTGTAAAACTGAGGAGCAAAATAACGAAAAACAGGAGCAGGAAAATCGAAAAATTACAATATTAAAATAATAAAATAATAAAATAAAGATAATAATTAAAATAAAGGAAAGAAAGTGGGATTTTATGAAAAATAAAATCTCTCAAATTTCTCTCTAATGTGTGTCATTCAATATCCACCAAAAGCTTGTATTTATAAGCAATTTGGCAAATAGGTGGTAGAACTTCACGGCCACTAAGAATTTTTTAGGAGACACATGGCCCTTAGCCGCTAAGCTTGGCTACATAATGGACATCTATTTAATAATTGATGGGGAATCATATCCAACGTATATTCCTAAGCTCATTTGAGGACCTATCTTAGTACGTTGTGATGGAGCAATTAGAACATATACTGCACATCCAAAAATTCTTAGATAGGAAATATTTGGCTCTTGGGCAGAAGCTAATTGTAATGGTGAGTATTTATGATAAGCAACTGGCCTAATGCGTGCAAGTGATGCAAGATGGAAAATAGCATGTTGCCATACAGATGTAGGAAGCTTAGCTCTTATAAGAAATGGTCTAGCAATTAATTGTAAACGTTTTATAAATGATTCTGCTAAACCATTTTGTGTAAGAACATGAGCTACAGGATGTTCAACATTTATCCCAATTGAAATACAATAATTATCAAAAGTTTGGGATGTAGATTCACCAGCATTATCAAGACGAATGGTCTTAATTGTATAATCAGGAAATTGTGCTCTTAACTTAATTATTTGAGCAAGTAATCTTGCAAATGCAAGGTTTCGACTTGATAATAAGCACATGTGTGACCATCTACTGGATGCGTCTATTAATATCATAAAATATTTAAATGGTCCACTTTGTGGGTTAATAGGTCCACATATATCACCATGAATTCGTTCTAAAAATGCAGGTGATTCAGTCCCCACTTTAGCTGGTGATGGTCTAATTATTAATTTGCCTTTAGAGCAAACATCACATAATAATTCACTAGATTGAAAAATCTTCTAGTTCTTCAATGAGTGTTCATTTGAATTTTCAATGATTTTTCTCATCATTATAGATCTTGGATAACCCAACCGGTCATGCCAAATTGTAAATATATCTAGATTCATGAACTTCAGGTTCATTGTTGCATATGTTTCGATGACTCGTATATGAGTATAATATAATCTAGAAGATATTTTTTCATGTGAGACAGGAGATATAATATAAAGATATTCTATCTCATTTTTTCTATCAGTCTCAATATGATAACCATTGCAACGTATATCTTTAAAACTTAATAGATTTTTCTTTGATTGACTAGAGAACAATGCATTGTTAATTGTAAATTTTGTTCCTCTAGGCAAAATAATATTTGCTTTTCAAAATCATACCTAATATTGTATTAACTTTTGCTTCCAGCATTGTTAATTTGGAAAAATATTTTCTATTTGTAAGTATTGTATATGTAGTTGCACAGCCAGACATTGATCTTCATTCCTCATTTTTGAGTCACTCAACATATGAAAATTGTCCATGATTCTTCATTTAAACAAAATATTACAGTAAGAAAAACAAAACTTGAAATACAAAGTTTAACTTAAAAAAAAACATGAAAGATAGATAGAAAAAACAATTCTAAATATTCTCAAAATAAAAAGAAACACTTGTTATGCCATCATTTGTGTTAATTTTCTCTTCTAGAGATTCAAAGAAGTCCGCCACATCCAAATTTGTAATATTGGATGGGTCAAATATATTATTATCCTGGTATGCAAATGTTGCTTCCACATTTTTCCAAAAGGATATTTGGGTCTTGAGAGGACCCAAAGAAAGAAGAAGGAATGGGCCAAGCCCATTCCATGGCTGAGGCTGAGCATGGACAAAACCCATGCAGTTCGCTTTAGTGGAATGGTCATGTCCAGAAAAAGCCTAAGAAAGATCTTAGAATTTTTTTTTTTAAATAGTGTTTTTTTAATAAATAATCCCAAAAATAGGGTCGGAAGAAGAAATACAAAAAATAAGGTTGTGAAATCGTAAGCCTAGTCCACGATTTCACGAAATCGTGGACCTAGTACACAATTGCTATTGAAATCGTCGACCGGGGCCACGATTTCCTTGTCGCATCTGCATAGCCTTGCCACATTGCCGGCCTGACGCCTGCATGTCAGTCTGCGTGGCATGCAGGTTTGACCGAACTCGTGGACCGGGTCCACGAGTTCGGAAATCGTGGCCAGAGTCTACGAGTCTCCCCTCTATTTCTTCCTCCCCTGTCACCTCCCCCCATTGCCATCCTCTCTCTCCCACTATTTCTCTCTTCATGTCTCGCCCATTTTCCCTCTCTCCGTTTCTTCATTCTCCGATCATCTTGCACGCTTTTTGCTGTTTATTTTTCGTCGTTTGTCGACATTGTCGCTGTCATATAGGTATGTATATAGATATCGATTTTTCGACAATTTCATCACTCTTTCTTTGTTCAATCTAACATATTATATCCGTTCAGCCATCTGCCGCCGCCATATATGTATGTATATACATTTTTCTTTCTAATTATCATATACATATTATATGATGAATATGCATAGATTTTAAGTTTTATTTTGCATGCATGAATAAATTTGAATTTTTTTAAAATAATTTTTTTTAATAAATAATCCCAAAAATAGGGTCGGGGGATAGAAATACCAAAAAAAGGGGGAAATCGTGTACCGGGTACCCGGCACACGATTTCACTACCCCATTTTTCACATTAGTTTCTACCTTATAATTATTGACAAAGAATGTGGTGGGAAATTAGTTATGTTGGTTAGCAAACTCATGGACCGGGTCCACGAGTTTTATAATTTGGGTAAATTTGGACTAATTTTTCTTTTTAATATTTACAGTTGTAAACGAATTTAAATATGTCGTTTCGTCAAGAAGATTTAGTTATTATTAAAGCTGGAAATTGTGGGAATAGTGACATTGATGTAGAAGTTGATGAATTGTTTGGAGAAGAAGAAAATATAGAAAATGAAATTGAGTTGGTTCCGTTGGAGATATTTACACAGATAGAATGGGAAATTACTGATTCTGTTTGTGAGCAAGGATCAACCTTGGATGAGAGGGAAAAATGTATAGATAACTATAGTATAATACAAAAAGGATATTGTGTCACTGAACACTACCAAATTTCTGTAGTAGAATCGAACCAAGATATTTGGTATGTGCAATGCAAACAATGGGATGAAGGTTGTTGGTGGAGGTTGCGTACTTGTCGGCACATAACTCATGAGATGTTTGAAATTACTAAACTTGGAGATAATCATTCTCGTTTATACACAGAATTGGCACAAGATCATTCACAACTTGATTCTAATTTCATAAGCATTGAAATTCAAAATTTGGTTAGAGCTGATCTTAGTGTGTCTGTGGCGGTACTACAAGAAGCACTTAAAAAGCAGTACGGATATAATGTCAAATATAGACATGTGTGGGAAGCAAAGAAAAAAGTTTTGGTTGCAGTATTCGGGGATTGGAAGAAATCGTATTTCGAACTCGTACTGGTTGAGTGCTGTTGTGCACTACAATCCTGGTACATGAGTAGTTTGGCATTTTCTCCCATCTGATGTGCCTGGTAAGACTATATTGGGTCGAGTCTTTTGGGTATTCGGTCCTGCAATTGAAGGGTTCAAGTACTATAGGCCATTAATTCAGATAGATGGAACCTATCTTTATGGTAAGTATAAAGGGAAATTACTCACTGCTTTGTCTATTGACTCAAACAGACATATCTTTCCTCTTGCCTTTGCTATTGTTGAAGGGGAAAATACATCTAGTTGGTCATGGTTTTTGTAGGCATTGCGCGAGTATGTTACTGACCGAGAAGGGATTTGCTTAATTTCAGATAGACACAGAGGGATCATTGCAGTAATTAACAACGAGAAAATTGGTTGGGCTGAACCCAAAGCATATCATCATTCTTGTCTACGTCATGTTGCGAGTAATTTCAATTCCAAATACAAATTAAAGCAATGGAAAGTTTTGGTGTTTAGGGTTGGAAATCAACACCAAAGATGTAAATTCATTCGAAACATGAAAGAGTTTAAAGAAATTGAACCTCAATGTCTTGAATATTTTTCAGATATCGATTTGGATAAATGGACACAATCATACGATAATGGGTATCGCTTTGGGTGGATGATAGCCAATGCAGCCGAATGTATGAATGAGGTATTCAAAGGAGATAGAATGTTACCGATCACATCGTTGTTAGGCTGATATTCTATTGTATAATCTTATACTTTGAACGTCGTAGACAAGAAATAAGTAAAGCACCCGATCGTGGGGACATCTACACAGAATATGCCATGAGAAAGCTTAAGAGGTGGGAGAAACGAGCATCTGCACATGCAGTGACGTCAGTTGACAGGGAAACACAAAGTTTTGAAGTTCAAACTGGCATTAGTGTGCTTGAAAGAGGGGACTTGTTCTTGCAATAAGTGGCAGTCATTCAAGATTTCATGCTCTCATGTAATTGCAATTTGTAATTACATGCGTTTGTCATACGTGCATCCGATTGATGAATCCTATACATTGTCCCATTTAAAGTAATGCTATGAAGGTTGTTTCCATCCAATTCAGCACCCTGACTATTGGCTAGAGTTATCATTTATGGAAGTGCATCATAACGCAAACTTATTAAGAGAGCATGATAGACCCAAAACTTCGCGAATTCATAACGAGATGGATTGGTGCGAGGCAGGGACAAAAATTCGATGTGGGATATGCAAGGGAGCAGGGCATAAAAAGCGTACTTGTCCACTCCGTAATTTAGGTGTTTCATCTTCAAGTTATTCATAGTTTAGCAACATATTTGGTTTTGTGTAATGTAATATTAACGCTGTAATGTAAAGGTTCTTACAATGTAACATTGTAACGTAATGGTTATTATAATGTAACACTGTAATGTAAATGGTTTTTGTAATGTAACATTGTAATGTATTTTGTTTTATAATGTATTAAAATTCCTTTCAATTACCTTTTTTTCTTTTAATTGTTATCTGATATAGTTTGTTGTTGTGTCTCTAACCTTGTTGTTGATTTTGGCTTATTATAACAGTGTTGATTATGGATCCTGGTCCATCTAACCCTATTCAGCTATATCTTCAAAATACTCACCGATCACAGAAGGTATAGGATAATGCATCCACCGTGGTGCTATATTGCTGGAGGAGAGAGGCGGTTTCTCAGCATACTATACCGTTTGATCAAACGTATAGTGCCTTATCTACAACAGGTCAGTTTTATTAGGATTGCACAAATTGGATTCATACAGTTAGACTGGCACCTCATTACTGCTCTAGTAGAGCATTGGAGACCAGAGACCCACACATTTCATATGCTTGGTAGGGAATGCACCATTACTCTGCAGGACATTACTGTCCAATTTGGATTACCAGTGGACAGAGAACCTGTTACTGGATCGTTGCAACATGATCGGAAACAGGGTTGTGAAGATTATTTAGGCGTTCGACCACTTAACTTGAAAGGCTCAAGGTTAAGTCTCCCGTGGTTAGCCTCTCAGTTTACAGAATTGCACGAGCATATATCATGCAGCTTATCGGAGGCTTTCTGTTCGCTGACAAGTCAAATACCCAGGTGCATTTAATGTTCCTCCCACTGCTGGCCAGTTTTGAGCGAGTTGGTAGTTATTCGTGGAGTGGTGCTTGTCTTGCATGGCTGTATAGAGAATTGTGTCGAGCTAGTCATGCACAAGCTTTGAATATAGCAGGCCCCTGATCCTACTTTAAGTATGGGCCTACGATCGATTTAACATTGTTGCATCACAAGTCCAATTACAACCTCCATAACATTTTATGGGACATCCACTCAGTGTCAGGTATTATTTTTTGTATATATATATATATATATATTTTTTTTGTCAATATAGGTAGTAAAGTATTTTAATTGTTTTATATCCATGTGATAGATAGAGCCGTGCTTTAGCTGCATCTGAACAATCAGCAAACATGTTGCTGGTATATCGTTCAATATTTGACCGTTTGATGCAGAATCAGGTAATAATATATATGTTGCATATAGACCAATATTACATATATTTTTGGGTGTTAATTATTCTTGTACATGGTTTCAAATCAATTGGACGCCATATACACCATATATTATGTCGTTGTTGTCTGATTATTGTCATGAGGGACAAGACATTTGGTTGACGGTTAGTCCACTTATATGCTTTCATATCGAAGAGTGACATCAACTAAATCGAGTGTTGAGACAATTCGGTCTGTGGCAAACAGTACCGACATTGTGTAAGCTGAAGAGGTTGTTGAATCTCTTGGAAGAATTCCTAAGTGACAGCAGAGTTCTCTCCAGACGACAACCGGAGACAAATAGCTCGAAAGAGAAGAGTCTTCCCACTGCCTGACCACTCCACAGCAGAAACCACGCTTCCACATCGGCGAGCTCAAGACATTGAGAAGCCATTTCCTGCTTTCTATCTCTTTCTTATTCGTGTTTTAGTTATAAACAAGAAATTATACTATCTGAAACTTTTATTCCATTCATCAATCTATACACCTTTCATGGCTATTCATATCTTATCACTTCCCATTTGTTATTCACTATCCATGAGTAACTAATCCTCTTAAGGGTCACGGGTTGTGTTACCATCTAAATGAGAACCTTAGTTTTTATATTTAGAACCTTAGTTTTTATCTATTTCATCTTGTCAATTGCACTTTTAATTTAATGCTTATGTCTATTTAGCTAATTGATATAAGTTGTCAACTGCACTTTTAATTTAATGCTTATGTCTATTTAGCTAATCGATATAAGTAGTAATAATTAGACTACTCAAGAGAGTAAGTGATTGTGGAACTCAATTGATAAGGTTAAGAAGTGTTATCTAGACATGGAAATAACCTTGACTCCTAACACTCTCCTATGCGTTATAGACATATAGGCTTAGTGGCTGACAACCAAGAAAAGAGTCGTTGGAATGAAATAGATTTACCTATGCGTTTCTGAATTTAGATGATAACCAACCCAAGCCCTATTTTTACCATTCACACAACTCAATTAGTTGAATTTTGTTGTGTTGCAGACCTCTCCACTCAATCACTTTAGGATAGTTTTACTGCTTTGTAGTTAGTCAAACGCATCACATTTCATCACTTTTATTAAACGCATGACTTAAATAACTACGAATTCTAGAATCTGCATAATCTCTATGTTCGACCTCGGACTCACCGAGATAACCTCATTCTTTGCTTATACTTGGGTGAAGAATATGAAAACTTGATAGATGAATAAAATATAGAATCAGAGGTAACAATGCTCCACAACATATTTGCTAAAATTCTTATTAAATTTCGATTTTGTTATTTTTTTAGTTGAAACCTAAAATCTTGCTACATACTCCAATTCCTCTTATATTTATTAATAAAATAACTGAGGTTTTTTTTTTCCATCATTTAAGTGCTCCAACTGCCTTCACCTGCACACAAAACGAAAAGAAAAAAGAATGCACCAGCTGTGTAAGCCCTAATCTCTATTTTCCTTTACTTTAGCACAAGTTAAAAGAAATCGTGGTTTAAGGTTGGCTAGGGTTGGCTTGAATGAGTAGGAATTCTAATGCATGTTAAAGTAACTATGAACATCTCATTTACTTAATAAGGAATAAAAGGGATGGACTTAATGGTATAGTTGAATAAAGGAGTGTGGCTGGACTTAGGAAAATTTTTCTAAGTGTTGAAGAAGAATCTCAAGTCAAACTAGGTCAAGAAGTTTGAATTTATTTAGGAAAAATGTTAAATTAAGAAATAAATATTAAATTAAATTAATTATTTAAAGAAAAATAATATTTAATTTGGGTGGCTAGATGAGAAAAAAAGAGGAGAAGCCATGTTGAAGTAAGGAGTATTGTGGCCAAAGGTGATT
Organism: Citrullus colocynthis; assembly: GCA_031780015.1. NCBI lineage: Eukaryota > Viridiplantae > Streptophyta > Magnoliopsida > Cucurbitales > Cucurbitaceae > Citrullus > Citrullus colocynthis. The sequence goes on along the minus strand of QLSR01000069.1, from coordinate 2,072,097 downwards.
GGTTAGACTGGGCAGCAACTTGGATCATAAGCAAGCAGCTCAATTACAACGTCGGCTTTCCCAATTCGCTCCTGCCATTTTTGTCATTTTTGGACTAAAGAGAGCTCAGTGAATTAGGAATCCAACCTAGGGCTGCCAGAACGATTTGAGCTCGAAAAGCTTGAGAAAACTTCAAAATACCGAAGGTTGTCGCAGAAATCGAGCAAACCAGACGAGTTAACCTTGACAAATTTTTCAAGGACGCTCGGGAAGGTTTTTAAAGCTCAATTTTCTTGGTAAGTCAGTTAAGAGGTTACCCCTTGAGCCCCATAATTTTTATTTGAATTTTATTTGAAAGGAAAAGGTGTTTTTTGGAGCTCTGAAAAATCGGGTTAAAAATAGGCAACTGTTGGCCAAAGTCATCTGGAGGCTACTCAGAGTGGTTGCTCACGCCTGCACCCCCAGCCTGCCCACGCCTGTCGCCAGCGCCCCAGCCCACGCTCAGTGCCCAACACTGCTCGTCCATCTGCTGCTGACAAAGGGTGCCAACGACCATTTTTGGTAATTTTGGACATTTTTGGACTCTAATTGATCTTTTCTTGAATATTTGGCCTTAAAATGAGTAAATATGAATTTTTGAATATTTTTGGAAATTTTGAGAATTTTGCAAAATGGTCCCTAAAAGGGTGAAAATGATGAAAAAGGTGGAAAATAAACTTGATATGGACAATGTTAATGGAATTTAGTTAAATAATGTTTATGAGGATTTTAAGGAGATGGTCTAATGGCTCGTAAATAATATTTCAGGTCAAGTTGAGGTTGAGAAAGCTTATAAGCCATGAGGTACAAGTTCAGATTGTGAGTGACACTTGTTTTCTTAAAAGGATTCTATTTATAACGTTTAACCATGATTTCTTATGAACTGTGAATTTAAGATGATTTGTTAAATGTTGAGCATGATTACTGTTTATACTTGATTTTATGACATGAAAGACACATACTATCTATTTCTCCGAGTTTTATGAAGCATATTAAATTGATGCTTACTATTTAAAAATGATTTGATTTTCTATGAAATGATTTATGATAAACTATTTGTGCAAGCACACCTATTTTCTAAAATGTTTTTCTAAGGGACCCAATGCTGAAGGACGTTAAAAAGACATATGGGCAACCCCGTGACATGAAGGAACTCAATGCTGAAGGACACTGAGAAGGCATTTGAGTATCCTAGGGACCCGATACTGAAGAACATGGAGAAGGTACTTGGGCAACCCAGATAGCTTCTATGTGCACATAGTGAGGTACGACGCTGTTGTGTTGAGATTACTCCACATCAACTAAGGCTTTTCGACGTCAGGCATGTCGAGATTACTCCGCCCCAACTAAGGTTTGTTTTCGATGTTGAGTGTGTTGAGCTTGCTCCGCCTCAACTAGGGGTACTTTGAATGCTAAGAGATGTTTAATGAGTTTATAAATTGTATTTAATTGAATGGCTTTGCTTATGTTTTCTACGCTGCTTAAGCATGATTTTTATGATATAACTATGTTTTCCTCTAATGCTAAGCATGTTTTATCCCTAAAGTTGTGTTTTCAATGCTATGTCACTCACAGTGCATTCAGCTTACATTTTCCATGTTTTCTATTCCTTCTAGGTAGCGAAAGAGTTCCCAGTGCTTAGCCTACACGAGCCTCATCCTGCTAGAATTCCGAGCTATCAAAGAATACTTTCCATCATTGTTGCGGTATGTGCAAATAACTGTGTATATGTGGCATGTAGACATAGCTCGTTAGTGGTTGGGAAGTGAAAATAGACACTGTGTATAGGGTCTCAGTTTAATTGTAATCGTGTTTGAGTGTCTGTTGAAGTAAACAATTGTTATTATGTTGCTATTATTATCAGTCTGGTGGTTTTAAATGTTTTATGATTTAGGGTTATACACAGTGGGCAATTAGTTTGAATTATGTTTTCAGCAGGTTAGTCAGGTATAGATGGGCAGTGAGCTTCACAAGAGGGGTAAAGTTTACTGTCCTCACATCTTCTTCTAGGTTAAAGAGGGTAATCTGAGAGGGGGTGTGACAAGCTACAAGCCTATTAACTAAGTAATGTCACATAAGTCTATTTACTTTGCTAATCGCATTAAGCCCTTGATTGATTAGGACATTAAATTAAATTAGCCAAATCTAACTTAACGCATTTCCATTTTTTAGGTTCCGTTATCTTTCATTACTGGGTGATTCTAAAACAACCAACAATCGAGCCATAACTACAACAAGAACCTATTTGCTACTCAAATTAAGCATGCCACAACTATAATTACGAATAACTACAACATGCATAGCAAACATAACAACACATGCTTAAGACAAGTAATCTGTCACATTAATCGAACACATATTGCATAGGAGTTCAAGCAAAGAATAAAAAACAAGAATAAATAGAAAATCCCAAGAACATGCACTAAAATCTCATAAAATCCTTAAAAGGTGCCCAACAAACCTCAAAACTGACATTTGGGCCTTTAGCCGATCATCTATACATGAATCCCGACGCTATAATGTTGATCATAACTAAAAAATAAAAGAAATATCATGGGTTTTAGGCAAGAATGGCCAAAATTGAGTCTAAAGCTCTAAAAATCCTAAAATCTCTCATCATCTTAACCTAAAATAGAAGAGAATTATTTATACCTAGTGTAGAGCACCGTGCGGCACTTCTACCATCAAATCGAAGCACCTTGCCTAGCTTCGTGTGAGCGCTGTGACACTTTATGCGTGTGTGCCTACTTCTATCAATGTTTGAAGTGTTACAGCACCATAGGACAGTGCCACAGCGCCACAGCGCCAACCATCTGAGGCATTATTGTCCTTTTTTGCTCCATCGGAGCCCTATTGCTCAATTTAGCTCCAAATTGCTCCAAATTAACCTCAAACGATTGATAACGCTCCAGAATGCATGTTATGATCGAGAACCTACAAATATAATCATATAAACACATTAAACATCATAAGTAAGCTAGATTAGAGACACTAAGATAGCACATTCACGAGTGCAACTGCAAGCAAGTTCTTCCCCTACCATTTGTTTCATTCGCTCTCTCTCTCTCTCTCACACACACACACACAAATAGAAAGGAGGCTGGGAAGGGGTGCCTCTTGGCCTCCTACAGTTTTGCCATCCTCTATGAGTGTGTCTCAATGTTGTTACCACTATTCTCACGCCACCGATGAAAAACACTCTAATGGTGCTTTCTTGGGCTTAGAATTTAAATAGTTTTATGCTTAATGTGTGATGGTTAATGCTTTTTGTGTTTAATTTCTAGGAATCGAGTATTTGGATTAGAATGAACTAATTCGAGTGCAAAATGACCAAAATACCCCTAGAGTAGGTCAAACATTGGCCTAGGGCAAGAAGAGTTGAGAAAATAGGTCAAAGTGGGTTTAAACATAAGTTTCTTCGGGCTATTTATAGGCGTCCAAAAAGTGGTCTCATGATTGTCTGACACCTTTGCATTTTATTCCATGCCTTGATACACAGACTTCATCACATCATCTGTTCATTGGTTCTATTGTGGCCTAGTCACATCAATCATCCACTAGCACACAGATACAACAGCCACCACCCATGTGTCTAACAATTCTTTTCCTTCTCGATGTCAGGTTCTTCGACGCATTAATCATCCGAAGATCCTCTTACCATCTTGTGCAGTAATCTTTTTCCTTACCATACAATAATAACACAATATGTAAGTAAATAATACTAACTTTTAAAGTAGAAACCACTCACATTAGATAAGGGTTTTGGGCTTCAAATCCTCTTAACCTCATCCCAAATTCCTTGTTCTTCCAAAACCTTAGCTTACTCTTCATCCTTGAGCACACGACTAAGTTTCTGGTTCAAAAGTTTCAAAAACAGGTCGTATAACATCAAGCTGGACGCTCAAAACCTCCTTTGGACGCCTGAATTTGCTCTTCTGGACACTTGGTATGCTTGAACGTCTGAAAGTGTTGTTGGATGCCTGGGAGACTGTGTTGGATGCCAAACAATGCTGTTGGATGCTTGGAAGACTGTGTTGGACGCCTTGCTTCCCTTTTTTTCTTCTCTAAGCAAGGTTCTTTCTTCCCTCAAGCTCTCTCTCTTGAAAAACTTCGTGTTAATATGAATTATGTGAACCTCCTTGGTTTCAAGTCCTATTTATAAGCTTGGGAAAATTTTCCTTGTCATCCAAGAATTCTCTTAAGCTTGACACTTAACTTCTTATGTGGCTTCATCATGCATAACCTACTCATGCACGTTGACACTTAACCTCTTGATGTGTTCAACTCAAAACTAGCCACCTCCTATTTATTTTCATCTCCTTGAGCACCTACCATGCATCCAAATAGGCTTGGGTTAACTCAACCATGCATCCAACTAAGCCTCTCTATGCGTCCATCTTGAGGTATGTCGTCGATGCTACCTTTCAACCAATATGGACCATCCAACATTTAACCAAATTTCCACCTAGATTAAGGTATGCGTCTAACTCTCTTAGTTTCATACTACCATGCGTCTAAGACCTCTTGTACTTAGTCAAAATTTCACCTTGTTAGCCACATCATGCATCCAACTTTCTATGTTTGCCCTTTGGCCTAAGTGTATTTCCTTTAACTAAGACAGGTTGTTCAACACTTAGCCAAAAATTCACCAATTGCAAGCCATGCGCCAACCTTTACAGACCTAAAAGTTACTTTTCAACTACACTAAGTTGTCCAACACTTAGCCAAAAGTTCTCTGAGACACCAACCATGCGTCTATAATACCTCACCATGCGTCAAAGTCCTGGGTATCCTCTCGGGCATGTGCTTCAATCTTGGTTCAGAGGTAGATAAGTCGAACTTTTCACATTTGATCCTATGCTTCCAACTTTCTCTTCCAACACTTCGTCAAATTTCTCAATCTTTAAGCTTTGTGAGTTCAACTCTAAGTTGACTTCATAGTACTAGGTTGAAGTTCACCATATATTTTCCCCTTTCAAAGCATAATTTACTTCCGTCCTCAAAGCATAATCCAAAACTCTAAGAAAAATCTCATAGCTCCAAATACTTCTATGATCAATTATCTCTTCAAAACTTAAACTTGGACAAACACTTTTTCTTCCAACTCCACAAACCCAAAAATCTTACTCTTCTCAAATTTTTCAACTGCACAGGCTTGTGTATATTTATCACATAGAAGTTTCTTCCATTCCTCCTTAACTCCACAAGTTTCTTTCCATCTTTTATAAGAAGGTTAGTTTAGGCTTTCGGGTTTCATAGTTATAGTCCTTAGGGTTTTTTATCTAGTTTTTTTTTTTTTTATTGTCGATAAATTGTTTTGAATGGTTTTTTAGTTTGGATTTATGCATAAACTATTTTAGAATGCTTGTGTTTGTCGCTTCTGAATGATTGTGTGACACTTAAACCTTTGACCTAGTTGCTTAAGAGAGGTAAAGAAAGGAAACTAGGGTAAAGAGTGTAAACTTTGATCACAAGCCAAATTTTGGCCAGTAAAGAAGGTACCATGCGTTGAGATGAAGGAAAGGAAGAAAAGTGTTTGTGTCAACTTAAGTTTTGGATTAAGAACAAGCCATAGGTGAGGTAGGAAGAAAACTTCGAGTCTTCAACGACAAGGTGACCTATGGGCTTAGAAAATCTTCTAAGTGTTAAAACTATGCTTGGAGAACTCAACTATGCTATGAAAAGTCTATAGTTGGACGCATAGTTTAAGAAAAGAGAAGAAATCTCACTAGGTGTTTAAGGAAGAAGAGCTGGAAGCATAGTTGGAAGCTAGTAGTAAGTTGGACACACACTTGGGAGGGAAACTATCATGTTGGATGCATGGTAGGTAAAGTTGGACGCATGATGACTCTTTTTAGAGGAAAAATTGGTTAATTGTTGAAGTGTTGGAAAGAAATCTAGGTATTGGAAGAGAGGGAGAAATGCATAGAACAAGTTGAAGAACATCCTACCTAGGGTTGGATGCATAAACCAATTTTCTAGGAAGATTTGGCTAAGTGTTGGATGATTTGGAGAGTTGAGAAACAACTCTAAGGAAGGAGAAGTTGAGTTGGACGCATACTAGGGTAAGTTTGTTGGAAATGACCAAGTATAAAGGCTTAAGAGAGAAAAGTTGGATGCATAGGCTCGAGAGGCACAACATGGATGCATAAATGAACAATCAAGGAATCTGTGGGAACATGTTGGAGAGTCATGGATGCATGGACCAATGTAAAGAAGAAGGTGGACACATACCTAAGAGAATTTGGAGGAAACCGCACACATAGAGAACTTTGTGAGTAAAAATTTGACTAAGTGTGGGAACCTTAGAGTAGTTGGACGCATACCTCTTAAAGGAGGGGATTTTTGCTAAGTGTTGGACTATTGGAAGAAGCTTGGACACATAGGAGAGAGAGTGGACACATAGGAGAGGTTTGGCAAGAGAAATTTGGTTAAGTATAAAAAGGTCGGAAGAAGAAAAGAGAGCAAAAGAAGCCAAACCCTAAAAAGCATCATCTTGGACGCATTGTATTGAAAGGTTGGATGCATGGTCCTATTCTCGGGGGCTAGGTTGGACACATGGTTGGAAATATTGGTGATAAGTGGCTTCATTTGGACTTAACATTTCATAAGTAGTAGGTGTCGGGATGCATGACAAGTTAACATATAAGGAAGCAAGTGTGTGGCCACATGTTGAGCTTACATGCATGGTGACATGGGGAAGCTAAGTGTCAACCTTGGAAGCAAAGAAGAGGTGAGCAAGCATGTCTTCTAACTCTATAAATAGGACTAAGGGGGGAGGAGGAGCTCTCACACCATCACAAGTCCCCGATTTTCACTAGAAAGAGAGAAGAGGAAGGTTGAGAAGCAAGCATTGCGTCCAAAGGAGAGTAGGTTGCATCCAAAGAGCTGTTTTCCTTGTTGTTGAAGTGTTGTCTGCATCCAACAGTTGTCCCAGGCATTCAAGGAAGGTTGCACTGTGTCCAACTAAGCTGTTTGAGGTGGAGAAGTGTTGCCCTGCGTCCAAACTGTTCAACCCTGTGTCCAAGGAAAAAATTTCTGACGTCCAAAAAGATGTTTTAAGGTTTCTGAGGTTTCCAGGTTGCTATTTTCTTAGTTCCAAAAGCTCGAGAGAAGCTGAGAAGGAGCGGAACTAAAAATAGGAGAAGAAACCCTAAGTCAGATGACTATCTTTACTGTGAGTGATTGACTTCCTTTCGCGAGAAAACTAAACTATACTCTCTAAATACTTGTTAATAGCATGCCTATGAGCTTATAGTTAGTAGCGTGATTATGCGATCTTCTACATGCTATGGTGAGGTATCAGATGATTTATATCGAACATGATAGCATGAGGCGGTATGCATCTAGGGCAAGTTCCTGAATAAGTACATAGAATATCGAACTTGTTGGATATTAGATTCTAACTCCGATGCTGAAGGATTATACGAAGGCATCGATGAATGAGTTATATTCCAATGCCAAAGGATCTTGAGAAGGCATTGATGATGACAATCATGACTAGGATTGGGATTTGATACTGCATAGGATGGTTAGAGGATCGAAAAAATCTAGTTTTTGAGCCTGTGGCAAGGATTTCCTTATGGGATAGATAGGAGGCAACCAGAGCCTAGTTCTTGAGCCTATGAGAAGTACCCGAGGGGATGGTCAGGGGGCTGACGGGCCTAGCTTTTGAGCCTCGAAGGTCAGACTATGTACACAAAGGGAAAACATAGTGGACAAATAGATACAAATTTGATGAGATTAGCTGAGTCGGGTTGGCCAGCAGAAAAAACCAATCAAGATTTGCTATGCCGTGGGAGCCAGTAGGATTAACAGAGAAATTGGTTGGGCTGAAGGTGCCAGTAAGAAAAGATGATTCTAAGAATAACCCTACGGGGGAGGTTTGAGTATAAGCTTGATGTAATTATAGAATTACTTGTGCTTGATTTTATTTTACGAGTATTATGGTTATTATTATAATGCTGAAAGGGTTGGTTGAACCTTAGTTTATTCGATCACTCACTAGGCTTCATTGAAGCTCATCTTTTTCTTATGTTTTTTCTTTCTAAGTAGAAGTCGAGTTTCCATTGCTGTGCGAAGTCAAGGACTGCTGAGAAATTATGTACACTTAGTTGTAGGCAGCAATCTAAAAAATGAACTAGAATCATGTCTTTTGTAAACATACTTGTAAAGTAGTTATAATAATAAGTAATACATTCTATTAATAAGGTAATTTTATTTCTACCAGTCTAAGTTGCACATGTTAAGTTGAGAAAGATAGAGGTTCGACGATAGGCATCGCAAAAGGGTTGGTGGCTGCTCTCCTCACGCTCCGTCTTAGGCTACAGAGGGATGGCTCGAGGCAGGTTGTGACAGATTGGCCCTGTTTGAATGATCTTTGTTAATGTCTTGCTTGAAAGAGAGTGGAATAGATTAGAATTAGCATGTTAAACTATTAATCAAACATGCGTGAAAATGATTGGAGATTAATAGAGGTCGATAATAAGAAACTTAATGTTGCGCTTAGTTAATTAATTGCACGAAAGTGAATTGATAATTAGTTGTTAGAAAGAGTTAAGCTCAAAAGACAATACTTGGATAAAAGACTTCTAGGTCTATAGTTAGCATGGAATCAACCTATGTCATAACCAATTGATTTAGTTAATCCATTAACGAAGTAATTACCTTAAGACGTGTCTTCGTCAGGTTTTGCCATGGTGTTATCATTTATTTGCTTTCTAGGAATAGGTTACATAATTTTTATTAAAGTTTAATCCCCTAAATAAATTTACAAGAATCTTTAAGTAGCTAAGAGTTTATCAAACCAATTCCCTAAGGACAATAGTTGGTTAAGTGTCACGTATCAAAGATCACGACATGCGTGGTGAGACACGAGTGGGCTGGTTAGCCCAAGAGACGCTCAATGGGGCATGTGGGATAGCGGTGAGGCAGGGTATGTGCTATAGGTATATGTCTATTCCTAAGTTAGGCAAGCCAACCCGAGTAAGGTTGGGGAGCTTGTTGCTAGTTTAGGACTAGACTAGAACGGGTGAGCATAACACCTTAGCACCACACTAGTTGGGAGCTATTCTTGCTCCCTTGATGAGCCTATGGGAGGGCGAAAAAAGTCCATCTCGAGGATAGAATGGAAGGTTGATATGAATTCAACCTTAGAGCCATCGGATGTACCCAAAGGAGCAATTACAAGAAGCAAAGAAAAGAAGATTCAAAAGAGGAATTCACACTAAAGCTAGCAAATTCACAAGAAGCGACAAATAATTTGAATCCCCAATTTATATATAATGTTAGTTCAATGAGTCAACAAGAGAATGAAGTAAAGATGGCATAGAAAAAGTCTTATAGTTTGGAAGATGGCATAGTGGTAAAAAAAAGTGTGCAGATTTTGTGAAAAAAATGTTGTTAGTGTGCACTGCATGGGAAAACATGATGTCAAACCTTGTCAAAAATGCAATTTAAGCTTATTGCCTTCTGGAGGAGTTATTTAAGATAATTTGCATATTTTCTACATTTTTAGTTTTGCATTTTGACTTATTAATTAGTATGCAATTAAATTTTAACTTACTAGGTCTTGTTTTCTACAATTTGCAATTAATTGTATTTGAATGACTTTTGAATTCTTGGCTAGAACTCAAATTATTGATATTAAAAAGCTTGTGCTTATTCAACCCCTTTGGTGTTGTCTTTTCTTTCAAATCTTACTTTAGATTTGATGTTTAAATCAATTCATTGGATTAGCTTTGATTAAGATAATTTTTGAGTAAGTTGTCTTAAGATCTAAGAGTGAAAACCATAGATTCTAAGTTTGATCTAAAAGTTTATTCATCCTTCTAACCAAGGTCTTGGTTGGAATCATTTGTTAAGTTAGTTTTATTTTGTGAGTGTTTGCAAAGATCCTAGAAGGACCTCTAGCTTTGCATCCAATGAGCATTATGGATTTTTACCATTTGGTATCTGAGCATTGGGTAATCATCTTTGGCCAACTCTAGAGGTGAAATATCTTTACTTTGTTTCAATTTGTTTTTGTTTCTCCTTTTTTCTTTTTCATGTAATACAAGACATACTATAACTTGTCTTGAACTTTTCTTCAAATTTGCCCTTAGATCATTATAAAAAAAAAAACATAAAAGAAGAAGAAGAAGAAGAAGAAGAAAGAAAAGAAAAGAAATCAGTAGAAAAAGAAAGAAAGAAAAAAATTAGCAAAAAAAGAAAAAAAAAATTAGTAAAGAAAATAGGAAAGAAGGGATGACACAACAACAAAGAGAAGAATGAACCTTACAAAAAGATGAAGAAAATTTTGTTCTAGTAGAACAAGAAAGACAAGTTGGAGGAAGAGGAAATTGAAGGAATTGAACTCCTCGCTGAAGCGATTGATCGCCTTGTGCCGATAATTTTCTTTTGGAAAAATCAAAATATAGAGAACAAAGATACAGATAAACATCAAGTAAACGACAACATACTTTGAAAGGAGATTAAGAGAGAACAATATTCTACCTTTGAAGACTGTCTTCTAGGTAGTTTTTTCTTTTAGTCACGAACTCCAAAACCTTCCTCGAACTCAACATACAGAAAACTCCTTAGGACACCATCAAGATGATCTTTCTTGCTATTCTCTAGGGAATAACCAAAAAGGAGTGGTGGACTCTTTTTTTTCGTATCAAAAAGAGAGTTGAGAGAGATTTAGGAGAAGAGAATGAGAATGCAGAGATAGATTCTTTTTCTTTTAATAATTCACACCATTGAATCTCAATTCATCCATTTTCTTCCATGTCACGTAACTTATGTGAAAGAGTTGGAGAAGGTGAATAACTCCTTCAACATTGGGAGTTGTTTCCGTAATTATAAATTTAATAATATTAAATTAATTTTAACATTATTAAATTTATAATATTAATTTAATTAAAATCTATTAAATCATATTTAATATACATACTTAAATAAAATTATTTAATTGATTCTTATTCAAATCCTTAATGAGTTAGCAAGGGGACCTTATGGATCTATAGAATAGAAGTTCCAATGGCATGAGATTAATTAATTAAACTCTTTAATTAAGGCCCAGTTTGGTAACCGTTTCATTTTTGTTTTTCTTTTATTTGCTTTTTTTAAAATAATTAAGCCTATAAACACTACTTCCACCTCCTAATTTTTTTCTTTGTTGTCTAGTTTTTACCAATGGTTTAAAAAACCAAGCGAAATTTTGAAAACAAAAAAAAGTAGCTTTTAATGTTTTTTTTTTTTTAATTTTTAGAATTTGGCTAAAAATTTAACCATTGTGCTTAAGAAAGATGCAAATCATTGTAAGAAATGTGGAGAAAATAAGCTTAATTTTCAAAAACCAAAAACCAAAAAATGAAATGGTTACAAAATGAGACATAAATTAATCAGTATTCATTAACTGCAGGTTACTCCACTAAATACCTATAGTTGTACTCTTCTCACTATAGATTTAATTATGTGTCCACATACATAACCAATCAACAGTAAGTCGACCTTTCACAAATCGTCTGTAACTACAGTCGGGTCAAATTACCGTTTTACCTTTGTAGTTACATCTAACTCTTTAAGTACCATCGATCCCTCTAATGAATAAACAGTTTATAGTTTAACTATAATCTAACCCTTATCGGACTAGTGAGAGGATGAGGCCACTTTGTTCAAGACCAAGAATTAGCCCTTAAGGGAGCAATTTATCTACTTACCCAAATGATGGGAATGAGTGAATTCCATCTTGTGAAGATATGTTCCCAACTCCCTACTCAGGCAAATCCTCAAAATGGTAGGCTTATTGAGTCAGCGATTTAGCCACTTTCACCCATATAGATCAAAGGATTGTCCTCATAGATAGGAGTTCATAACTCACTCAAGATTAAGGTTGAGTCACCATGGTCATCTTATGATATGTTAATTTCTTCAATTAACGACGTTATAAAGAAAATTAAATAGTCTTATACAAACTCTTTGCATAAGATACCCTTACTCTCATGTCTCCACATGAACAATTAGGATCAAATCGTTTGTGTTGGGATGTATGCTCTAAAGCCTCATAGTTAATAAATAATTTGAAATAATGGTTGTTTATTTTATATATGCAATTATGCATTAGAGAAAAATCATACGTTATTTTATGTAATTTAAACATGTATGTCGTTGACATACAAGTGGATCATGTTTAAGTAATAACCTAAATAGTCTATAGTATAAGGATAAGGTTGGGTGCCTTATCCTGGTGACACTATGGATACCGCCCACTTTGTAAATGTTACAAGAGATGTAAATGTTACAAACGATTTGATCCAAATCGTTCATGTGGAGACATGTGAGTGGGGGTATCATATACAAAGAGTTTGTATTAGACCAATCCGCAAAATGATTAATCTCTCTTTATAACACTGTTGACTCAAGAGATTAACATTTTATATGATAAGCATAGGTAACTTGACTTTAATCCTGAGTGAGTTATGAACTCCTGTCTATGAGAATAGTCCTTTGATTTGTATGGGTGAGAGTAGCCAGATTCGCCGACTCAATATGCTTACCATTTTGGGGATTTGTCCAAGTAGGGAGCTAGGAACATAACTACACAAGATGGAGTTCACTCCTTCTCATATTTAGGGTCAGTAGATGAATTGCTCCCTTAAGTGCTGACTCCAGGTCTTGAATAATGAGGCCCCTCCCTCTCATTGGCCCGAGAGAGTTTTGTTAATGGTAGAACCATAAACAAAATGTTCATTAGAATCAGTGGGACTTAAGGAGTTAGATGTAATTATAGGAGTAAAACGATAATTTGAACCAACTGTAATTACGAGCAATTTGTGAAAGGTCCACTCGCTGTTGATTGGTTATATCCATGGACACAGAAATATGTCTACAGTGTGAAGAGTGCAGTTGTGGGTCTTTAGTGGAGTGACCTACAATTAATGAATGTTGATTAGTTTAATTGAAGAATTTAGTTAATTAATCTCGTATCAATGGAGCTTCTAATCTGTAAGTCCAATAGGTTCCCCTGCTAGCTCACTCAGGGTAAAACAAGGAATATTTAGTTTTGGAAGAATTTGAATCGTTCAAATTATAAGGGTTTTAAGTTAATTGTATATGATACAAATATTATAATGCATAGAGATACATTACAATATAAAGTTATTTTTTATTAGATTCAATATTAAACTATATATTATGAGCGTATTAAAGTTTGAATAAGATTCAAATATTAAATTAATATGAATAAGATTTCTATAATGAGGGAATTATATGTTAATTGTATATGATACAATTAATATAATGTATATAGATACATTATATTATAAAGTTAATTTTGAATTAGATTCAAAATTCAACTGTATAATATGAGAGAATAATGTATTTGAATAAGATTCGAATATTAAATAATATGAATGAGATTCATATTAAAACTATAGGTTAAAACATAATATGAATAAGATACATATTTAAACTATAGGTTATGAGAGGGAAATACATTTGGATATGATTCAAATGTAATATTGATTAAACATATGATATTTAATTAATTTTTAATTATACTAATTAATTTTAAATTAAATTAAATTAAATTAAATTTGATTTAATTTAATTTTAGTTAAATTTTAACTCCTACGAGGAGTTAAAGGATGGTTAAAGGAAAGTTAATTATAATTAACTTCCCCCCTCTCCATCAATTGATATTCATTCATACAAAATTTCTTTTTGGGATGATGGAATTGAATTCTCTCTCAATCTCTCAACACTCCAAAGTTACAATGAAAATGTTTATTTGCAAAAACTCTTCCCAATTTTCCAAAAGAGGTTCCCACAAATATTTTTCTTACTGGAGAATAGCGAGGAAGATCTTGGTGGTGGTGCCTTGTTCATGATTGAAGAGATCGTGGAAACACTGAGGAATTGGAGAAGATTGAAGAAGTATTAAAAAGTATTTTCTTTCTTCTTAAATTTCTTTACAATAAAACATGCTTAATTAAAATATGTTTAAATTTCACTATATTTTCTATAAATTCAAAATGTAAACTAAAAGTATACACATTCACGCACTTCTACACGAAATTCAATTCCTTCAATTGGTATTAGAGTGCTTTTAATTCTTTTTAGGATTGAAAAAGCAAAGAAAAGGTAGGTTGTTTTCTACATAATCTATGTGAGTTTGCTTAATAGATGTTTATAAATATTCACTTAGATTTACAACTTTTTATGTTGATTTGATTAATGTAAGGGCCCGTTATTTTAGATATTTATTCTATAAATTTAGCCTATATGTCCGGGTCATTCGTGACGAAGTGTTTGCTATGAAAAATACCAGAAATAGTGGTGAAAGAAGGTTTTTGGAGTGCAAACTCGAGAGCTTCTGTGCAGATTTCTACTGTCCATCATCATTTGTGTGTCATTAAAAGGTTCAGATTGCTGTCTGATACTGTTTGTGTGTCATGACAAGGTTCTGGCAATTTCAAAGCAATTTTTTTTTTTTTTTTTTGTATTTTTAAGTTAAATTAATGTGATTTAATTTAATATTTTTATTAGGGTGTCAATATATGGTCTATTGTTACTATAATATAGTTTTATTATGCATGAGACGTATGTTTAATTATATTAATTATATGTTGCATGAAGTTTCATATAGTTTAAAAGCCCACCTTAGGTTAAACATATTCATGCATCATATATTAATATAAATGTTATATTATATGATTGCATATTATTTAAGCATGCCATGCATCATTTTAATATAAGTGTTATATTACCGAAAGCCTACAGGTTTCTTGCTATGTTCCTGGAAACCGACGGGTTTCCTACTATGTTACCAGGTACTGATGGGTGCCCTATTATGTTTGTGAGCCTTCGGGCCACCAGATGCGTGTTAGGATGGGTCAAATGACTCACTAGATGGCCATCCAGGTTTAGAATATTTATGCAGGTTCCTCTAGCATGTTGCACTTATTGGATATAGGTGCTTCGCCTGACCCTGGTAGTGGGCTTACTTACTGAGTATTTTGTACTTATCATTTTTTTTATTTTTTTAGGTAAGGGAAAGGACGCCTTGGCGAATGACGGAAGAAAACCTTGACTATGCTATTGGGACTAGACTAATGCTTCCGCGAGAGTTTTCATGTTTTCCTTTCATTTTAGTTATTTGGTATTTGTTGTTGAAACTAAAACTATGTTTTCCTTTATTTATTTCTTTGTGAATTATTTTTTGTTTTAATACATTAATGATTAGGGGTACCCTAACTAAAGGCTTTTGGTTATCAAATGTCGACAAATTTAAGTACTTTAATAATCTTTCCTTGATTTTGCACATATTATGAAAAAATGTGTTGTTTGGGTTGTATGCATGCATAACTGACGGCCTAGTTCAAGTTCTAAGGAGTTGGATTGTTACAATATCTCTCTCTTAAATTTTCTATCAAGCAAAATTAGAGTAGAGTTCTCTATCAAAAACATATTCCCACTTTCAAAAGCTTCCCAAAAATCTTTCCTTGCTAAGAGAATAGCGGATAAGTCATTTTGGTGGTGTCTTGCTCGTGAGTGAAAAGTAAGTGAAATCAATTCCAGATTTGAAGAAGTTAGAAGAAAGGTCTTCAAAGGTCAACTTCCATTAAATAGTTCAAATCCCATAAAACAATAAATGATATTTTTGTTAGTTGAGGTATTTTATATTTTTACTATAAAGACCTTAAGAGATAGTGTTTCAACTAGGGTTGGTAAAAAAGTCCGTGGGGTTCCGCCCCAATCAGGTCAAAGAATCCCCAATTTGACCTGGGAATCTCCGATTTGACTAGGGATAAGGATCAAACCGAGGACATTCTCTAGATACCCGTTTGGGGACAAGGCGGGGACGAGGAGGGCATCCCTGCCCCGGCCCCAACCCCAACCCCGTCCCGATTTATCCCCGACCACCTGTTTATATATATATATATATATATGTCTCGCTCTATCATACTCTCGTTTTCGCTTTGTCTCACTCGCTCTCTTGCTTTTGCTCTTGCTATATCTCGCTCTCGCTCTCTCTCTTTTGCGTTCTACTTGTTGGTAGTAATTTGGATCTACATTTGAACTCGCAATCTCGCTCTATCTCACAATCTCACTCTCTCTCATAGTCTCGCTTGCTCTCATCGTCTCGCTCCCTCTCGCTGTCTCGCTCTCGCTTTATCTCAGGGAATGGGTACCCTCGAGAACCCATTTCCCCAATAATGAATCTCTACCCACTTACAAATGGCGGGGACGAGGGCGGGGATGGTGGTAAATTCGCCCTTCGGGGACAAGGATTAAGAACCCCCACCCGCCCCGCCCTACCACCTTTGCTAACCCTAGTTTCAACAATTTGTCATGAAGCAACTACAATAAATCTTAAAGGTGTTGAAACAATTCAAAAATATAATTTCTAATATAAATCTTTTTTATTCAATTATTATAATGTGGTTTAAGCATCAAATCATTGGGAAGGAAAACTAGGAGGGTAAACATCAACACGTGAAGATACAAAGACAACTATGAAGTCCAAAGCATGTTCCAGATACTGTTGATTTAATTTCACCATGACACAATGCAGAGCATTGTGCATTGAGGCAAGGACTTGCATCAGATAACGGTAATGTTCTCGAACATCTATTTGGTGGCCATGGTTGTCCTTGAACGCTTCTGGTCATCATTTCCTCTCCTTGAATACCAACCACCAAAACATAAGTATTTGTTATACATTACTAACGTACAAATTTGTATTAAATAACTAAATTTATTAACAGTTGTAATCATGTGTGATTTGGAAAAACAAAGTCACTTGTTAAGAGATTCATAGTGTATTATCTAATAATATTTTTATTGAATCTGGAGTATATAATGGACATCATTTGGTCATTAAAATACTTTTTAAGAGCTAGGTGAAAACAAATATGTAGATTTTAATTTATAGTACTATACATGTCTATTCCACGAAATATAAATGTAATAATATGAGATGTGTGTAGAATTCCAAGAAAATAAACTGATTGTTATTAAACAAGATATTCCATAATTGTAATTATGGGGAAGAAGGTGCTTACCATTGAAAATGAGAAAAAGAAGAACTATGACCGAAATAATGTTTGACTTCATTTTTTCTTTTCCTCAATTCTCCTAGTTTTTTACAAGATAAATTCTTGTTAATACACGAGTATTGCTTGCTTTGATAATTCATATATATAGAGCACGAGGATGGCTATTATGTTTATTTTCCCTATCACCATTTAAAAGGCAAGTTAAAGAAGATCTCTTTAATAGGTTAATATGTTTTCCCTTTTTTTTATAATGATTAATTTAATGTATAAGATTTTATCTTCAATAGGATTTTTTTTCTATGTATGGTTCAAAATATTATTTTTTTACTATATTTATACATATACATATATAATTATTTAGCTAATTAAATGTGTAAAATGTTTTAAATTTCATTTGTTTGTTAATCATTTTTTTTATAATTTTATTATTTTAGTTCATAAATTTATTTATTTAACATACATAGTAAATAAAATCGTATTTACAATACAGAAAAAGAAAAATTATTATATGGATTCTATTACTATAAAGACTCAATGATGTTAAATTATTTGTAGACCAAATATAGGTTTCTTCCATTTTCATACATTCTCATAAATCCCCATGATCGATATTGCTTCCAATAAAAACTAAAGGTGTTTCCAAATATACCCTAAAGGATTAACAATCTCTATTCAAGAAAATGAATGGAAAAAATGTTGGGATCACAAAGAAAACAGAAACAAAAATGTTTTAGTGCCTTTGTTATATGCTTTCATATAGTTGGAATTGCACAAAAATGGAGGAACAAAATGTAAAGTTAATTAGTCAACTTTCAAAATAGGAACATAGATGGTTTGACGTTCAAAATTATGTTGTGGTTATCCTATAGTTATGGTAGCCAATTCATGCATTTAGTGCCTTTATTATATGCTTAAGTCGTAATGTGTTGTAGTTATCATACAGTTATGGTAGTCAATCATACATTTAGTGCATTTATTATATTCTTGATTTGTAATGTCTTATGGTTATCCTAGAGCTATGGTTGCTAATTTATGCATTTTAGGTTTGGTTGGAGAGTGAAAGTGTAACTTAAAATTAAATTCTCACTTCAACATTTTTAGGGTTGGAGAGTGAAAGTGTCACTTAAGCATTGCTAGGTTGTTTTGAGAATCAAATTGACTCATGTGAACTATTTTGGTTGTTTTGGAAGTCAAATTGTCTTTTGTAAACTTTTTTTGTACTTTTTATGTTGGTTTGATAGTGAAAGTGTTATTTAGACACTTTTTAGGTAGTTGTTAGGTTTTGTTGGATAGTAAAAGTTGTACTTAAGCATTTTTTAGGTTGTTTTGAGAATCAAGTTGACCCATATGAATTATTTTTGTTGTTTTGGGAGTCGAATTGTCTTTTGTGGACTTTTTTTTGTACCTTCTATGTTGTTTGATAGTGAAAGTGTTACTTAGACACTTTTTATGTAGTTGTTAGATTTGGTTGGATAGTAAAAGGTGCACTTAAGCACTTTTATGTTGTTTTGAGAATCAAATTGACTCATATAGACTACTTAGACACTTTCTATATAGCATATGTGACTTGAAAGTCATGTAAATGAATTTTCTATATTAATTTTGAGCATATTGTGCTTATTGGACTTTAATGTTGCTTTTTAGGTCTCTATATATTTTGAAGAGGCTAGAAATATCATTTTTTGTGAAGATCAACTGAGCAAGCGAAACATTTTTTGTCAAGACCAACTGACCAAGCGAAGCATTTTTGTGTATTTAATTTTTTAAATTTTTTTGTTCATTATGTATAGCCAAAATGAAAGCTAATAGATTAGGAAACAAACACTAAGAATAGTTTTTCAAATGTTATATGGTCAAGGAATTAAGGGTTGAATACATTGTCTAATTTTGTTATTACGATGTTGAACTTATTTTGTTACAGGAAATAGAAATTATTTTTATTTTAAATATTGATCCCCAAGCATATAATATAATAATAATAAATGTGTTGGCAGTTATAGTGGATAATGAAAGTTGCACAAATGTGGTAATTAGTTTTCTTGTAAAAAGACTTCAGCTTACTACTCGTCCACATCCAAAACCATATGAACTCCAATGGTTGACAAAACCATGGAGAACTTATGGTAATACTTATGCATGCAGATGATATGCTATTGGGTCGACCTTGACAGTATGATAGAGAGGTCACATATGATGGATTGTTGAACAAGTACACATTTACTTTGAATGGAAAGAAATTTACTTTACTTCCATTATCCCCATATGAAGTGCAATGTGATCAATTGGAATTACAAAAGAAAAGAAAAGAATTTGAAGATCAAGAGAGGAGAGAAAAAAGTAAGTTAAAAGAGAGAGAGAGAGAGAGAAGAGTGAAAAAATAGAGAAAATTTAGGGGCAAAAGGTATGTGAAAATCAAGAGAGAAAAAAGAGTGATTTTAAAAAAAAAAAAAAAAAAAAAAGAAAGAAAGAAAGTGAGTTTGGTTATAAGAGAGGGGGAAGTGATAAATGTGTTTTCAGCTGAAGCACCAAACTTTGTGCTCATGTGGAAAGGTATATGTTTAGTGCGTGGACCTAACTCTAATGATGCTTTGCCTAGTGCTTTTAAATCTCTTTTGTAGAAATTTAATGACATGTTTCCACACAAACATATACCTACGGATCTACCTCCTTTAAGAGGGATTGAGCATTAAATTGATTTCGAGCCTATTTCGATTGACTTCAGAAAATAGTTTTTTTTTTTTAAATATTCATTTTTATTTAAACTCATTTGATAAAAATTATTTAAAATACACTTCAAAACCTATTTTGAATGGTTGTCAAACACTCTAATATTTTCAAAATGACTTATTTTTTAAACTAAACACTTGAAAATGTATTCCAAACACACTTTTAATACTCGAGAAAAATTCTTCCAAGACCAAGGAGATTCAAAGGCAAGTAGAAGAATTCATGGGAAAATGTTTATGTTCAAGAAAGTATGAGTCCTTGTTCGATTCCAGTAATTTTGGTACCCAAAAAAAATGGCACATGGAGGATGTGTGTTGATTTTCGAGCCATCAACAAAATAAAGGTAAAGTATTGACATCCTATTCATACATTGGATTACATGCTATATGAAGTACATGGTGCAAATATGTTATAAAAAATAGATGTTAAAAGTGGTTATCATCAAATTAAAATGCATGTGGAAGATTAGTGGAAAACGCCTTTAAAACAAAATGTGGTCTTTATGAGTGACTTGTTATGTCATTTGGTCTTACTAATGCACCAAGTATTCTGTTTAGTGTCACTTGTCGAAAAAATGCCCCTTCAAATCGCGCCACGGATGCTCTTGACTCAGCTAGCATTGCCAAGGATAGGCGGGGAAGAGGGGCAACGTCGTCGCTAAGCCAGGTCAACACAAGTGCTATGGCATTGGACACGGCTGCCTAAGCCATCGGGCTATGCCAGCCTCAGACGTGTGCCCTTGTCGCAGCCCAACACCCCATCGAGAGCCTCAACGCATGCCCATGTGCGCCAACACATGGCAATGTGGCTGCGCAACCAGCCACAGGCGTGCAACATGTGCGCGCATCTGCCAAGGAAGGCAGCCCTGTGCGAAAGCCTACACAAGATTGCTAGACGTGCATGCCTGATGCACGCCCAAGGTGCGCCTACAGTGGAAGTCCCGCATACGCGCCCTGCAGATGCCAGTAGTGTGTGTGCTGCGCACGACAAAGGCGAGCCCCTATCGCAAGGCTTACACACTCCATGCAAGTGCCAACAGTGTGCGGCCATCGTTGGCTCATCAGGCGCACAACACGCACCGCCCATGCACCCGACGGAGTCTTTAGGCATATAGAAGGTCCCACACACATTGGGAGAGTCTCAGAAGATTCTAGAAGCATCGAGACAGTGCCAGAGGTCACAACATGCCTCTAGGTGCGTCTGGAAGGATAAGCAGGCTGCTGGGCAGTGCCAATGCCCATGCCCTGGTGCTTGACGACTCTGGAAGCATCTGGCAGACACGGGAAGGGGCTCGACTACTCGCCCATGGCCCCAACGGCACGAGAAGGCTCCAAAAGAACCTCGAAGGTGCTGGTCTGTTCAGGAAGGAACTCAACTGTCCTAGAGAACCCGAGAAGCACCCCAACAGGTCTGGATGGCACGAGAAGCTGCTGGAGTGTGCGAGAAGTGTCTAGACAATTCCAGAACTTTCCATGACACTCGGCCACCCATGTAATATGCTAAAGACCCTCGATAGGTCTAGATTGTTCTAGCATGGGCCTTATCCGGTCACGTCTAGACATGTACATATGTAAGTCAGCCAATGTACATACAAAAAGAGTCTAGAAGTCTCATGACCGACATTATAAGTCGGTCATGCTAGGGAAGTTAGTGGAGCTCCTCTATAAATAGGAGGAGGGGCCTCATTTGTAATCACTCATCGAGAACTAGTGCAATACAAGCGACTTTCCTAAGCTTGTGTTTTCTCTCTTGGTTGGTGAAGCCCTCTAAGCTCTCATTCAGTCAAACTCTCTCAAGTCTGCCTTGCCAAACACTTCCTTTACCAATCTCACCTGATTGTACCTAGGGAGGAATTGATCCTTGGAGCATAAAAGGCTTACTTGGTGTGCCTTTGACAGCAAATGCACCCAAGTGTCGCGCGGTTTGTTAGACTAACCACGTGACATTAGGCTAACGAGTCATATTTTGAGAGAATACATTGAAAAGTTTATATTTTGATGATATTCTTGTCTACTCAAAAAGCTTGGATGATCATATTTTTCATGTCAAGACAATTTTGCTTAAACTAAGAGAAGAAAAGTTTTATGTCAACTTCAAAAAGCGTAGTTTTTGTCTAGAACAAGTTAACTTCCTAGGGTTCATTGTTGGAAAGGATAAGGTGAAAGTTGATGAAGAAAAGGTAAAGCTATTAGAGAGTAGCCAACACCCACCAATGCAACCTAGGTGAGATCTTTATGGTTTGGCTAGTTTTTATAGGAGGTTCATTAAAGATTTCAGTAGCATAGCCTAACCATTGAATGAACTTGTTAAAAAGCATGTGAAATTTGAATTGAAAGAAAAACAAGAAAATGCATTCAATGAATTGAAAGATAAATTGACAAATGCACATTGTCTTGCTTTACCTAACTTTAATAAATCTTTTGAAATTGAATGTGATGCAAGTGGGATATGGATTAGAGCTATTTTGATGCAAGAAAATAGGCCAATCATGTTCTTTAGTAAGAAGCTAAATGGAGCACAACTTAGCCACCAAACATATGACAAGGAATTACATGCCCTTGTAAAGACTTTCCAAGTTTGGACATGTTACTTGTGGCCAAAAGAATTTGTTATCCACACGGATCATGAAAGTTTGAAGTACCTCAAAATCCACACAAAGTTGAACAAGAGGCATGCTAAATGGGTAGATTTCATTGAGACATTTCCACATTGTTGGGATTTATGTCCTAAATCTTATAGTTGATTGCGCCACTTTGAGTGTTAACCGCAAGTGTACAAGTCAAGTTATAATATAAGACAATAAAGTCTGAATATCGTTCCACTGAAGATCCAATTGTGAAGGTTAAAGTTTCTCAGCTATTCTAGAGTCAAATCAATTTTATTTGAGGATAGGAATTTAATTTGTAAATTATGGAAAATACAAACTAAATAAGGAAAGTAATAAAGTGAGAAACACAAGAGTCAAAGAGAGTTCTAGGGTAATGAACCCTTGCTTATTTCATCATGCAATATTATAGAATTCATAGATTTTATTGTAATTCATATGCCTAAGTCTAGAAACTTAATTCCAAGTTATTTTCTCTAAAAAACAACCCTTTCTCATGCAACTCGATTGATTACTAATCTCTTGAAACCAATACAAATTACATGGCATTAAGAATAGTCTTTAGCAACTTTTATTATCAACCTAACTACTCTCGTGATAGATTAACAACAATTCATTATTATAGATCAAGTTAAATATACAATCTCTCAATCATACATCTAACCTAACATGTAAAGATAGTCAATCCACAAGAATTAAACACAATAACAATGAAAAGCATAATCATTCCAACAAAACCATGAAAGTCTACAACATCAACATGAATTCATAAACAATTCATCAAAACCTTAAAACTAAAGAGTTTAGCCACTCATAGCTTGAAGCAACATGTTCAAATAATATAAACAAAGAAAGAGTGTAAAGAAAGGGAAACTCTACTGAAAAGGGGCTCTTGGCTCTCACGTCGGAACTCGAACAACACCACGACTCCCTTAAACTCTTTTCCTCTTTCTTGCAACTAACTCACCTTTTGAACTCTTTTATGAACTCTCACTCAATTCTCTCCTTCTTGTGACTCTTTTGGTCTGTAATTTTGTGCTTTGGTTATTGATTAGGGCTGCAAACTCCCAAATTCATAGAGTTAGTCGCCCAAGAAAACTTTCCAAAAATAAAATTTTACAAAAAATGAAACTAGCGCCGCGGCGCTGGTCTATAACGCAACGGCGCTACCAATTATGGAAAGAGAGCACCGCAGCGCTGCAGCTGTGATGCGTAAACTTGCTCTCAGGTTTTAGTGCCGCAGCAACACCCAATTTTATTGCTTTCTTCTTTTTTTCACCGTATTCTTGCTCCTTTTTGATCTTTTAGTATTTTCTTCTAATTTTCCTTATTTTAACCTGAAAACCATTAGCAAACAAGTTAAATCTATTATAAACTCCCTTAATTTGAGAGAATAGAAAGCACTTTTCAAGTGCTTATCACCACCTCAAACTTAAAGATTTGCTAGTCCCGAGCAAAGAATAGAATCAAATAATAGGGAGTTTAGATGAAGAAGTGTGCAATTGACTCATGTCTCAGAGAATAGCAATTAGAGCTTAAGTAGAAACATGCAAGCATATCTATATTGTTATAATCATTCAAGCCCAAATCTTGCTATCTCCCATGTGTGTGTGTACAAGCCTCCTTCAATTTAAAATGCAAGAACTCAAATGAGGACTTAAGAGAGCTTCCTTAGTTTTTCCCCTACTCTAGCTTATGCACCAATCTTCAAGCATTCATATATTTCAAGTGAGTAATATGTCTACTAAGGTGCCTTTCAATTATATATATATATTTCATGGGCTCAAAACTTGCATTCTTTTACCTAGGGCACTAGCTTTCACACATGCACTACACTTAGTCAATTCTCAGGCGTCCTTACTGATCACACCAAAGGCAGCTCTTTTTACCCCCATCCATGCATACTCATTACAAGTTTAACATTTAAAAAGATAGGCAAATAAAGCTCATATATTTTTGTATGCACTTCTCCTTTTGTTTTTTTCCAAAGGCATGTATATTCTTTTCTTTTTCCTTAGTCTAAGATTACAAACTATCATGCATTTCCACTCTCTAACCGGTGGGGTCTTTCGGAATGACAACCAAATACATCCAACTTAATCCTTTTTTCAGTTAGAAATTCTAAATTAAAGTGGCTACGTGCTCAAGAATATGGGAGATTTTAAGAGGGACTTAAATGAATTTAACTCAAGATAGTGTTATTCTATTTTCACAATAAGTCATCTATCATGCAAATTCGAATCTCATCATGGGCAATCAACATCAAGGCACACAACCATAAACAACATTCCCATTAACTTTGAAAGCTCCAAAATTTTCAAAATTTTTCCAAAGTAACACTCATATAATCATTAAACCTTCACTAACATGCATAGCAGGATAAGAAAACACACAAAAGTACAAGTGACATCTCCCACCCCAAACTTAGAATCATGCTTTTTCCCCAATGCATAAGAACATCAAACAAAGAAAGAGCAAGCCTGGGAGCAAGCAGGAAGCCACCAAACAAGCTTGGTGTAAGGAGTACTTTGTGTGATAAACCACAATCCTGAAAGATAAAGCATATGAGTGGCTCAAAGATTTATTGAAAATAAAATAAGAAGAAAAGTAAAGAAAACAATAAATTTGGGTTGCCTCCCAACAAGCGCTTGGTTTAACGTCTTCTAGCTAGATGGGGCTCACGAGTCACGGTAGATCCCAAGGTGGTTTCTTCCTTTCATGCTTTGGATCACCTACAGTGGTTTCTTCCTTTCATGCTTTGGATCACCTACAACTTTTAGTATTCGCCCACATTGACACTCACAAACATATTTATTAGCATTTAGTGAGTTAGTCAACAAATCATTATCAAGTTGGACATCATCTTTTCTAATGTAGTCAATAATCATTAAGGAATCATTATTCTTAGATTTTACCGGGCTCACCACTTTATTTTTAACATGCTTCTCTATGATTTGCTCATAATTCATTATAGGTTTGGGAGGCATGCAAGAAGAACTAGAAGAATTATCACAACTAGAAACATGCTTCATAGGATGTTCTACTTTAACATTGATAAGCACTTAAAAAGTGCTTTCTATTCTCTCAAATTAAAGGAGTTTATATTAGATTTCACTTGTTTGCTAGTGGTTTTTAGGTTAAAATGAGGAAAATTAGAAGAAAAGACTAAAAGATCAAAACCGAGCAAAAATACCGCGAAAAATAGCTGAAAAACTCAAAATGGCACAAATTAGGGCAGCGCCGCGGCGCTTGGACGGCGCTGCCGTGACGCTAAAACCCGAGAGCAACCTTGTCTGAACGTAGCCCTAGCGCCGCGGCGCTCTCCAACAGCGTCTCGGCGCCGTCCCAAAATTTTCAATAATGCCGCGGCGCTATAGACCAGCGCCGCGGCGCCAGTTTTCTTTAAATGAAAATTGTTATTTTTGGTAAGTTTTTGGGCGGCCAAACTCTATAAATTTGAGGGTTTCCAGTAGCCCTAGGGATCAAATCAAATCAAGGAGGAATCAATCTTCAATTTACAGATCTAAAGAGGCACAAAAAGAAAAGAATTGAGTGAGAGTTCAAGGAGTGAGATAGTTGCAAGGAAGAGGAAAAGAGTTCGAGATAGTCGTGGTGCCCTTCGAATTCCGACGTGAGAGCCAAGGAGATCGTGACGGTGCTACCTCAATCAAGAGCCTCTTTTCAGTAGAGTTTCCCTTTCTTTACACTCTTTTTTTGTTTATTTTGCTTAAACATGTTGCTTCAAGCTATGAGTGGCTAAACTTTTTAGTTTTAGGGTTTTGATGGTTTGTTTATGAATTTATGTTGATCTTGTAGACTTTCATGGTTTTGTTGGAATGATTATGCTTTTCATTGTTATTGTGTTTAATTCTTGTGGATTGGCCATCTTCACATGTTAGGCTAAATGTATGATTGAGAGATTGTATGTTTAACTTGATCTATAACAATGAATTGTTGTTAATCTATCACGAGAGTAGTTAGGTTGACAATAAAAGTTGCTAAAGACTATTTTTAATGCCATGTAATTTTGTATTGGTTTTAAGAGATTAATAATCAATCGAGTTGCATGAGAAATGGTTGTTTTTTAGAGAAAATAACTTGGGATTAAGTTTCTAGACTTAGGCATATGAATGACAATAAAATCCATGAAATCTATAATATTGATGATGAAATAAACAAGGATTCATTACCCTAGAACTCTCTTTGACTCTTGTGTTTCTCACTTTAATACTTTCCTTATTTGATTTATATTTTCCATAACTCATAATTATCAATTTCAATCCTCAAATAAAATTGATTCAACTCTAGAATAGCTAAGTAACTTAAACCTTCACAATTGGATCTCCAGCGGAACGATATTCGGACTTAACCGTCTTATATTATAACTTGACCCGTACACTTGCGGTTAACACTCAAAGTGCGCATCAAGTTTTTGGCAAGCATGCCATTAGTCTTACCATTCAAATGAGGTTCATCATGCATAGATTTTTTATTCGAAGAGAGAGGCGATGTTACCTTTGTGCTTGGCTCATGATGCTCATGCCTTTCCACCTCCGGATGCTTAAGGGTTTTATAGATGTCAAATGTTACTTCCTCATCGTTAAGGTGGAATGTGAGCTTTCCATCTTGCACATCGATGAGGGCCCTTTTGGTGGCCAAGAATGGTCTCCCAAGGATTATGGAGCTTCGGCATCTTTCTTCATGTCTAATATCACAAAGTCCGCCAGAAAGATAGATTTGTCTACCTTGACCAAGATGTCCTCCACAATGCCTTAGGGATGAACAAATGATCGATCGACCAAAAGCAAAGATATTGTAGTTGGTTGCACCTCTCCACCGTTGAGCTTCCTAAACATAAGGGATAGAAGCTCCAAGATCACAAAGTGCTTTAGTAACCTTATTATTGCCTAAATGATAAGGGATAGAGAAACTCCCTGGATCCTTTAGTTTTTTAGGCAATTTCCTTTTTAGTGTCGCACAACATTTTTCTGTTAGTGCAACCGTTACATAGTCTCCATATCTTTTCTTCTTAGACAACATATCCTTCGTGAACTTGGCATACTTAGGCATTTGTTTTAATGCCTCTGCAAAAGGAAGGTTAATTTCCAACTTTTTGAATATGTCTAAGAATTTAGAAAATTGAGCATCAATCTTTTTCTTTTAAAATCTTTGAGGAAAGTGTAAAGTGTTAGGAATAAAAGAAGTAGAGTTAGAAGTACTCTCTATGTTTGACTTTGATTTCTCTTTTTCTTTAGATGCACTCTCTTTTAGTGGAACATCCTCTATGATGGCTTCATCCTATTCTTGTGGAAGCTCATCATCTTCATCATTGATCAATTCCCACTCCTCAAAGTCATGACGTTGCATTCCTCCTTTGGGTTTCTCTCGGGGCAACTAGGGAACTTACCCTTTTGCATCGTTTGAAGCGAAGTGGCCATTTGACTAAGTTGCACCTCCAACTTTTGAACTGCCTTACCTTGGCTTTGAATGGTGCTTGCTATAGCTTGGACCAAATTCTCCAATGTGGTTGTCCTTCATCTTGACTCTTTGACAAAGTCAAGCATTATGTCCTCTAGTGATGATGTCTTTGCATTCCCCGCTCCATTGAATCCTTAAGGTGCTTGCAACACATTCTTGTTGTTGGCATATGAGAAGTTCTCGTGATTCCTCAAGTTGGGATGATAGTGAGTCGGGAGTTGTTGTTGACCTCGGTATTGTCCTCTATCTACATAATTGATCACTCTAACTCACTAGACTCTTTTTGATTTGCCATGGCCACAAGAGAAGTTATTGATGGTGGACTTGCTTGAGCTTGGCTTTCTTGAGACAATTTAGATAAAGCATTAGTGAGAGAAGCCAATTGAGCTTTTAGAGAACTTACCTCGCCCATCTCATATCGTCTGGTGGCTTTTGGGATGATTGGAGAAGACCATTTACATGGCCAATTGTATGATGTAGTGGCCCAGTCTTCTAGTATGGTCATTCTTTGAGAAAATTGAGCCTCTGGCAGTTGCATCTAGAATGGGTTTGGTTGAGCTTGCTAATTCATTATAGAAGAGTTGAATTTGCAACCAATCTGGGTAACCATGTTGAGGCATCTTCTCAAGAGATACTTATACCTCTCCCAAGCCTCATATAGTTGTTCATCCTCAAGTTGGCGGAATGTTCCAATCTCCGTCCTTAGTCTTTGAGATTTAGCCGGTGGGAAATATTTGTTCAAGAAAGCTTAAACTAAGATCTCCCATGTGGTGATGCTATCCGAAGGTATGGTTTCCAACCAATCTTTTGCACAGTCCTGTAAAGAGAAAGGAAAAATTCTTAGTTTAATTGCATCGTTAGAAACACCATTCATCTTTACCGTCCCGCATATCTCTAAGAAAGACCGTAGATGCTTGTGAGGATTTTCATTGGTTCTTCCTCTAAAGGCTAGCTCTCTAGCCATTTGGATCGACCTCGGTTTCAACTCAAAGTTGTTGACATTGATGAGTATATTCATTATTCTGGGTTGATTTGTCGGTAATGTGGATTGGAAGTAGTCTCGAATTGCCTTTAGTATCTCTTCTGCCATCTCCTCGATGTGATTGTGTTGAACCCTTAGATTCCTTCTACATGTCCTTTCAATCTCGGGATCAAGAGGGAGAATATTAGTATTGTCTCGAGGCATAAACCGACAAATATATATATATATATATATATATAATATAATATAAATACAAATAAATAAATAAATAATCAACCAAATAATATACACCTCAAATTAATATCTATCAATTCTAATGAATATTAAATAACAACAACCGTTCTTTGGATCCCCGACAACGATGCCAAAAACTTGATTGCGCCATTTTGAGTGTTAACCGCAAGTGTACGGGTTAAGTTATAATATAAGACGGTAAAGTCTGAATATTGTTCCCCTCCAATTGTGAAGGTTAAAGTTACTTAGCTATTCTAGAGTCGAATCAATTTTATTTGAGGATAGGAATTTAATTTGTGAATTATGGAAAGGACAAACTAAATAAGGAAAATAACAAAGTGAGAAACACAAGAGTCAAAGAGAGTTCTAGGGTAATGAATCCTTGTGTATTTCATCATGCAATATTATAGAATTCATGGATTTTATTGTAATTCATATGCCTAAGTCTAGAAACTTAATTCCAAGTTATTTTCTCTAAAAAACAACCCTTTCTCATGCAACTCGATTGATTACTAATCTCTTGAAACCAATACAAATTACATGGCATTAAGAATAGTCTTTAGCAACTTTTATTATCAACCTAACTACTCTCGTGATAGATTAACAACAATTCATTATTATAGATCAAGTTAAATATACAATCTCTCAATCATACATCTAACCTAACATGTGAAGATAGTCAATCCACAAGAATTAAACACAATAACAATGAAAAGCATAATCATTCCAACAAAACCATGAAAGTCTACAACATCAACATGAATTCATAAACAATTCATCAAAACCCTAAAACTAAAGAGTTTAGACACTCATAGCTTGAAGCAACATGTTCAAATAATATAAACAAAGAAAGAGTGTAAAGAAAGGGAAACTCTACTAAAAAGGGGCTCTTGATTGAGGTAGCACCGTCACAATCTTCTTGGCTCTCACGTCAGAACTCGAACGGCACCACGACTCTCTTGAACTCTTTTCCTCTTCCTTGCAACTAACTCACTCTTTGAACTCTTTTATGAACTCTCACTCAATTTTCTCCTTCTTGTGACTCTTCTGGTCTATAAGTTCGTGCCTTGGTTGATAATTAGAGCTGCTGGAAACCCCCAAATTTTTAGAGTTGTCCGTCTAAGAAAACTTTCCAAAAATACAATTTTTACAAAAAAGGAAACTAGCGCCGCGACATTGTTGGAGAGCGTCACAGCACTGCAGCTGTGATGTGCAGACCTGCTCTCGGGTTTTAGCGCAACGGCGCTGCCCCAATTTTGGCAACTTTGTTATTTTTTTCTCTTTTTCACTGTATTCTTGCTCGGTTTTGATCTTTTTTTATTTTTTGTTATTTTTTTCTCTTTTTCACTGTATTCTTGCTCGGTTTTGATCTTTTTTTATTTTTTTCTAATTTTCCTCATTTTAACCTGAAAACCACTAGCAAACAAGTTAAATTTATTATAAACTCCCTTAATATAAGAGAAGAAAAAGCACTTTTCAAGTGCTTATCAGTTGTCTGTTAATTTGTAAATAAATTAATAAAAAGGATTATTTATTTATATAATAATTTTAATTTGTTTGCATAACTAAAAATCCAATAAACTAAGATTCTAGGTTATCTAATATATCTTGAACACTATGTGATTGACATACAATTGGATCGTGTTCAATAAATAACCTAAAAGGTCTATAGTATATGGGTAAGGTTGGGTGCCTCATTCTGGTAACACTATGGATACGACCCACTTTGTAAGTGATGTTGTAAGTGTTACAAATGGTTTGATCTAAAGCGTTTGTGGTAATAACATGTAAGTGGGGGTGTCCTATATAGTGAGTCTGTATAAGACTGGATCACGAAATTAAACCTCTCTTTATAACTCTGTTAATTGAAGAGTTTTATATTTTAAATGAAAACAATGTACTTGATCTCAATCCTGAGTGAGCTATGAACTCCTGTTCATAAGGATCGTTCTTTGATTTATATGGGTGAGAGCGGCCTTATCTCCTGACTCAATACGCCTACCATTTTGGGAATGATGCTGAGTGAGGAATTGGGAACATAACTTCACAAGATGGAATTTACTCATTCCTAACTCTAGAGAAAATAGATAGGTTGTTCCTTTAAGTGCTGATTCCGGGACTTGAACAATGAGGTCTCACTCTCACTGATTTGAGAGAGACTTTTGTTTATAGTTGAACCATAAACAATATTGTTCATTAGAGGATCAGTAGAACTTAATGTGTAGAGGTATTTATATGGGTAAAACGATAATTTGACCCAGCTGTAATTATGAACACCCTGTGAAGGATTGGCTTACAAAATATGGTTATTCAATGGACACATAAATACAATGCAATTCATAAGAGTGCAATTACGGATCTTTAGTGGTATGCCTCATAGTTAATGAACGTTGATTAATATAATTAATGAGTTTAATTTATTAATCTCGAATCATTGAAGCTTATAAACTATTAGTCCATTAGGTCCCTCGAGTAGCTCATAATGGGTTAAAACAAGGAAATAAAATGATAAAAGAATTTGAGTGTTTAAATTAATCAAGGGAATTAATTATATATGATACAATTAACATTATGAGGTACATCATAGAGATTATAATATGAGAAAATAAACTTTATAATATGAGAATATTAATATTTGAATAGGATTAAATATTAAATTAGTATGAATTGGATTCATATTAAAACCATAGGTTATGAGAGTATATGTGTATTATGACACATTGAATCAAATATATGATATTTGATTTTCTTTAATTAATTAAATAAGATTTCATTAATTAAATGGTTATTTAATTAAATTTAATTATAATATAAATTAATTAAATTTGATTTATTAATTTATACTAATTAATATGTTATTATTATTAAATAGCAAATAACTCTCCTGCAATGTAGTGGAATGGTGAGTAGGGAGAGAAGTCAACTTTCCTCACGTTAAATAGAGATAAGATCTCTATTGGGTAGGTTACATGAAATTTACAGAGAAATCTTTCATCCTTATCTTTTGCTCTCAAGAAGTATTTCTCTTTTCTTTCCCTCTTCTCTTTTACAAAGGTTTTCATAAACCTCCTTGTCCTAAGAGTATACCAAAGAAGATCAATTGGTGGTGTTCTTGGAGAATGAGAGATTACTACCCTTTAAAGATAAGATCAACAAAGGTATTTAGCTTCTTTTCCTTGAATCTTTTGGTGTGTTTCAAAGCATATGTATTTATTCTTGTTTTGTACAAATTCATTATACAATATTGGGGCAAAGAGATTAAACGCTTCCGTCAAGAGAATTCAAATCCTATCACATAAATCGTTCATTACAAGAAAGGTAAGGATAACGTGGTGGCTAATGCATTGTCAAGAAGTTATGTTGTTTTCTTCCCTTGGTGCAAAACTTTTTGGTTTTAAACACATAGTATAATTGTATAAAATTGAGAAATTTAAATTTCATGATGAGTATATGCAATGTTTAGAAGGGAAAAATGTGTATGATTGTATTGTCTTTGATGAAATGTTTTTCTAAAAAAGAAAAACTTTGTATTCCTAAATGTTCTATTCGAGAATTACTTGTGAAGAGGCTCATGGGGAGGACTTATGGGGCATTTTGGAGAATTTAAAAACATATAGCATGTTGTCTGAACATTTTCTTTTTTTTTTTCTTTTCTTTTTTTTTTTTTTTTGGTTGAAAAATGAGAAAGGATGTGAATAAAGTGTGCAAAAATTGTTTCAAATGTAAGGCGGTTAAGCCTAAGACACAACCACATAGTCTTTACACACCTTTCGATGTTTCTAGTGAGTCGTGAGTTGACATTAGCATGGATTCTTTTCTAAGATTATTAAAGACTAGAAGAGATCATGATAGCATTTTTGTGGTAGTTGATAGGTTTTGTTAGATGGCACATTTCATTCCATGTAATAAAACGGATTATGCTACTAACATAGTTAATTTATTCCTTAGGGAAGTGGTTAGATTCCATGACATTCCTAAAACCATCATTAGTCAAAGAGATACAAAATTTTCAAGTCATTTTTGGAAAGTTTTGTGGGTAAATTGGGAACTAAGCTTTTGTTTTCAACAACTTGTCACCCACAAACTAATGGGCAAACTAAGGTGGTTAATAGAACATAAGGAAGTTTGCACAGGTCACTAATTTCTAAAAATCTCAAGCCTTTGGAGGATACTCTACCTTTTGTAGAGTTTTCTTACAACTTTGATTTAATCCTTTAACTCATTTAGATTTGTCACCTTTGCCACATAATATGTTTACTAGTGATGCAACTATTTCAAGGGCAAAATACAGAAAAAATTTTCATAATTAAATTAAGGAGAGAATTGAAAAGAAGAATTATAAGTTTGTCAAAAGCAGTTATCACAGGAGAAAGAAATTAATTTTTAAATCGGGTGATTGGATTTGGGTTCATCTATGCAAAGATAGGTTTCAGATCATAGGAAGTGTAAACTTCAACCAACAAGAGATGGTCCATTTCAAGTGATTGAAGCGAATCAATGACAATGCTTACAAACTGGATCTTCGAGGGAAGTATAATGTGAGTTCTACTTTTAATGGGGTTGATTTAACTCCTTTGATGTAGGGAATGAAGACCTTGATTTGAGGATAAATCCTTTTAAAGAAAGAGGTATGATATGAATTCAGCCTTAGAGCCATTGCATATACTTAAGGAACAATTGTAAGAAGCAAAGCAAAGCAAAGAAGATTATTCAAAAAGCATTCTCACTACATCTTCAAAAGCAAGCAAATTCGAACAAGCGACAAATATTTTGAGCCCAAATTTATATATAATTTTAGTTCAATGAGTCAAGAAGAGAATGAAGTGAAGATGGCATGTGAAAAGTCTTATAGTTTGGAAGATGGCACGGTGGTAAAAAAAAAAAAAAAAAAAGTGTGCAAATTTTGTGAAGAGAATGTTGTCAAGTGTGCACTGCATGAGAAAACGTAATGTCAAGTTTTGTCAAATGTGAAAATTAAGCTTGCCGCCTTCTAAAGAAGTTATTTAAGAAAATTTGAAGACTTTCTACATTTTCAATGTTACATTTTGGCTTATTAATTAGTATGCAATTAAGTTTTAAGTTCCTATGTCTTATTTTCAACAATTAGCAATTAATTGTATTTGAATGACTTTTGAATTTTTCGTCCTTGCAGGACCTTTTGGCCTTTAAAAAGGCATGTAATGTTCCTAAAATTTAGATTATTGACATTAAAAAGCTTGTGCTTATTCAATCCCTTTGATGTTGTCTTTTCTTTCAAATCTTGCTTTAGATTTGATGTTTAAATCAATTCTTAAATCAATTTATTAGATTAGTTTTGATCAAGCTAATTTTGGAGTGAGTTATCTTAGGATCTAAGAGTGACAGTGATAGATACTAAGTTCGATCTAAGAGTTTATTCATCCTTTTAACGAATCTCTTGGTTGGAATCATTCATTAAGTTAGCTTTATTTTGTGAGTGTTTGCAAGGATCCTAGAAAGACCTCTAGTTTACATCCAACTAGCATTTTGTGCGCATATCAATGGCTTACCTCAGGTGTACACATCTGAAGTGTCACACATATGAATACCTCTGTGCAAGAACACTAACACGTGACAACGTGCTGGAAAGTTGGTATGTTAAAAATCTGAAGGACTGTTCTTTTTGTCATATTTCCAAATGCAACTTTAAAAGTTACTATATACCCTAATTTCCCATGATAAATTGGTCTGGAGTTCAAGTCTAAAGGGATTAAGCTCAAGACCAATAAGTCAAAGCTTAATTAGTCTGGCCTAAAGCCAACCAAGTTTAGTCCCACAGTACTCATGAGGGCTATTGTAAATTCGATGAGTCTTTCTTCCTTTCGAGGGTTCATGAATTGGAGATCCTAGATATTAATACAGAGACCATTCAAAATGCTTCTATAAAATGAAAGCATTCCCTAAAGCTTTTGTAGGCCAAAGACTCTCTTCAACTTTTGAACATCGAAGACTCTTCAAAGACCAATGATATTGTAAAGATTAGAAGACTTAACCCGCATATAAATCAAACGATAAATATTAGGGATTGTACTTAACCCAAATATAAATTAATATGAATTCGAATTTTAATATACGTGTTAAATTTTCTAGTTGAAATCTCGTGTGTTTGCAACGAAGTTCCCAATATTACCTTCATAAAACAAATACAAACATCATTTGTTGCCATAAAATATTCTAATAACACTCTAATGCTCAAGCAAATAAACTAATCTTTTATTGTGAAAAATCTTATTCTCAAGCATCTTCTATGAAGCCTTGAACCAAACTGCTCCTAAGAATATTTATTTTCAAACAATTCAAAGTTCATGGTATAAATAAATTATTCAAAGTTAAAGTTTAGTTTCATAATTAAAATCTTCCCAAAAATTCATGTACGTATATTTTGTATCATTTAACCTAAAATCATTAACTAACCATCGATTGCTTATTTGTTTATTTATTAAAAAAAGAAGGATAAAATGCAGTTTTTGATCTTGGAATTTGGTATGTTTCAAGTGATCCATGAATTTGTACTTGAACACTTTTGATCTTTAATATTTGAAAACTTAGTTTCAAACCTCTGACAAGCCAACTAAAATTAATTTTGAATTTCGAAAACCAAACATGTCATAATCCTAAGTTGAAAAAGGATCTCTTTCCTCTCTCCTCCTCCTTTGACCCTAAACTTTAAATAGAAGTGAAGAAGTATACATTCTCCACACTGAATTCTCTCTTAGTTATCATTTCCCACTTTCCCTATCTTCAAATGGATGGGAAACCTTGCCACCTTTTTGCCCTTCTCCCCATCTTCATTCCAAGCTCTCTCAAGCTCTTCAATCACTTCATTACTCAAAAGCTCCACTCCTAAATCCTTGGCTGTCTGATATGCTGACCAAGACCTCAAATATATCAAATAGTCCTCAAATTCCATCTCCTTCTCAGCCGCAAACTCCG
Organism: Citrullus colocynthis; assembly: GCA_031780015.1. Lineage (NCBI taxonomy): Eukaryota > Viridiplantae > Streptophyta > Magnoliopsida > Cucurbitales > Cucurbitaceae > Citrullus > Citrullus colocynthis. The sequence goes on along the minus strand of QLSR01000069.1, from coordinate 2,036,060 downwards.
TCGTCGGCCCGTCTTCGTCCACGGCCTCAAACGGGAAGTCAATTGTTTTATACTCTTCATCCACAAATCGGCGCGGCGCCTCCCAATATGGCCCGAAGTTGGTTTTGTAGATGCGGCGAAGGACTATATCGATGGCATTGTTGACTTCGGGCAATGAGTAACACCAAGCAGCAATAACGCCGTGAGGTTTCTTCAAGACCCACCGGACGTTTTGGTAGAAAGATGGGAGGTCGAACCAATGGAGGGCCTGGGCGACGGTGACTAAGTCGACAGTCCCCGGCGGTGAGACCATTTTCTCGACTTCCGCAATGGACATTGTCGACAGGGTGTGGCGGTAGTGAATGTTGGGAAGTATGGCTGCAAACTCAAGTTGTTTTGGGCTCGTGTCGGTGGCGATCACGGTGGTGTAATATGCAGCAAGCTGAGGATGGTAAAAGATGTGAGGCTGAAACTTTAAACTTTCAATTTCTTTTATTAAAATGGAAAGAAAGTTATGAATTTGCATAAGTGTTAAAAATTAAGTGGGGAAAATCAAATTTTATGCTTAAATATTGTAGGGTATATATTTACATGCAACTCATTGATCAATTTAAAAATAAAAATAAAAATAAGAACTCTAAAAGCTCACTGATTTAAACAAAACACATGATCTATAGAAATATATAATTCATGTCCAAGTTTAATTCTTTAATAACTCTATCAAAAAAATTTATCCAAAGAGAAAAAAAAACCTATCAAAATTCCCAATGTTAAAAAAAATAAAAAATAAAAAAAAACTAGTTTTCAAGTCGTTTAGGGACACTTTTTTTTTTATAGTTGTAGAAGGTCTTGGAAATGCCTTTTTACGAATTATTCAAACGAAAAATTTCCAAAGTTTTAGACGCAATTTTATATGTATGAAAGTGTAATGTAAAAATTTATGTATTTTATTAAGTTTAGGATTAAAAAATGGCTTTTCTTTTCCTGAAATTAATATCTTCTCACAATTGAGCTTAGAAATTGTCCAAGTAAGCTAACAAAACACTTAAAATATAATATTTACTAATAACATTCAATATCATGTCAACTTCCTCTCAGCCAAAAGGTCAAAGATTAGCTTCTTTTAGTCGGTAGATTGTCGAACTCAAAAAAAAAGAATCACTTTAACCTAACCTCATAATCAAGGATTTTCTTAATTGATATTGTACTTTTTTACAACTTATTAGAAATACAGGATTATTGTTGTGAAATTTATTGTTGAAATATTATTGTTTTATTCAACCTTTCTCCTTAATTTTAAGGTACAAGTAGATTACCTTAAAATAAATTTAATTAAATGCTTAAAGGCTGCACTTTTTTTAAAAAAATAAAATAACCTCAAGATGATATGTAAAAAGATGCACCTCTTCTCCGAGGAGTACAACAATAATTTAATAAAGTTTCAAAACAACCCTATATTTTTAGTGAAAAATATAACTTATACCTCTAAACTATCAAGGTCATATCAATTTAAATCTTGAACTAATAATTGTATCAATTTAAACTCTTAAACTTTTGTAAATGTATCAATTTACACCCTCCATTATGTTTCGTTTGGAAAAACTTCGTGTGAAACTTATAATTGTATCAATTAAACTACTAAACTTTTATAAATGAATCAATTTAGAGTGTTAGACAAAATTCCTTTGGAAATGCATTTGCTCTAATCGTACATTTCGTAAAACCGACATTTGCAGAAGTCCACGAGAATTAATGTATAAATGATCTTTAAAGGTTAATTGTAATGAAGGGTTTAAATTGATTGATTTATGAAAATTTAAAAGTTTAATTGACTTAAATTATAAACTTCACACCATATTGGTCAAATGAAATTTGGAGAAGGGTGTAAATCAATATACTTGTGAAAGTTTGGGGTTTAAGTTATACGATTACTAGTTCAATATTTTAATTGATACAACTCCCAAATTTAGGGGTATAAATTGATATTTACCCTAAGTTAATTTAAAAAGCACAATACTAATAAATATAAATAAAAACTCATAATCAATGGAACAAAAATATGGAATTCAAATTTAGCAACAAAATAAACAAATCCAACAATTAGAAAGCATTAGAACAATTAAAATAACTAATACTTGCAAAAAAAAAAAGTAATATTCAAGCATAGGATTTAAATGTTAAAATTTATTCAAATTTAGAGTTTAGAGTAATAAAAAAGGAAGTGTTAAAAGTAAAAATTGACTCATTTAAGTTGAGGGAAAATTTGATCTTTTCTAGAAACAATTATGGCAAAATATTACTCAGAATTCTTCTTAAAATCTCTTAAATTCTCAAATATACTATATTAGAAAATCTTAAGTAGATCATTTAGTAACAACTTGATTAAAACTCTGATCAAACTAATAATTAAATAATTATTGTTTCGTTAATATTAGTATGTAGGATACTTAGTTTTTTTTTTTTTTTTTTCTCCTTAATGTAATCTATTTTTAAGTGTTTTAAAAAAACCAAACTAAAGTTTGAAAACAAGAAAAGAAAATAATTTTCAAAAATTTATTTTTATTTTTTAAATTTGACTAAAAATTCATGACTTTTTAAATCATTACAAAAGAACTAGTTGAAATTCAAAAATAAATTTAAAATTAAAAAAATAAAAATAAAATGATTAACAAACTGGATTTATAGTTTACCTTTCATACATCTAACTGTGAGTAACTAACAGAAAAACTTACAGAGTGAGCAGCTTGGCCAGTGCCGGTGCCGACGTCCCAAACGAGGTGGTGCGCCGGCGTCTTGGACGCAATATATTCGAACAATTTTGCTGGATAATTAGGTCTTCCTTCTGCATATTGCTTGGCTTGTTTTATGAACAGCTTCGCCATTTGTGTCTCTGTTTGTGTGATTGAATGTAAGATTGGTCGGCCATGGCAGCCAATTTATAGGAAGAAGGCCAATGCGTGTTGCACTGCCTAGCACAACAGTGATGAGGAAGAAGAAAATTTCTTTCTCAAAACAGTAGTTGTTCTTATTTGACTATTATAATATCTTTTCTTCTTCTTTTTATCTTGGGGATGTATCATATCACCTTTCTACCTAATTTCTTTCTCACCTCTCTACTTCATTGAAAACAACTTACAAATTCTATAAGCCTATAGTACCGATGAAATGGCCAGATAAGAGACACGTGTCATTTTTTTATTTGCCATTTATTTATCTTCAAATTTTAATTTTTTTAATTAATCTTGGTCTCAATGAAATAGATTTTCAGTGTGGCCACTTGTAATTGACTAGAAATATTATTAAAGATGATAGCTATTTGTATACAATTTAACATTAAAAAATAGTAGGGTTATTTTGATAAATAATGTTATTTTAATAAATAATGACAAAAAATAAAGCTGGGTTGAAAGTATCGATAAAAATAGGATAGTAAAATCGTGAACGGTTTACGATTTACCCTCACATGGCATGCACGTCGGACGATTTGCATGCCATGTGTCCACGATTTACATGACATGTGAAAATATCCTATTTTTGTCAATACTTTCAACCAAATCCTATTTTTATCATTATTTATTAAAATAATATTATTTAAAAAAATTCAAAATAGCATAAATAAGAATTAAAAAGGATTGATTCGGGAAAGAGGCGTGGGAGAGAATCTCTTATCCTTCACGTGCTTACTTGGGGACAAAGACAATATGGGAAGAAGTTCAATTTTAATTTTTCTTTTGTTTGTTTGAACACTTTCTATAGGCCCACGTGTATACGTCTTTTCTTTTAATTTTAGTAACATAATTAAATAAATTATTATTAATAGAAAAAATCATATTACATAAGATGCTAATTCTTTTTAAGGAGAAAAAAAGAAAAAAAGAAAAAAAAAAACTCACATATTATACATAAGCAATGCTCAATTCAAGTGGGAATCTTATTGTTGATGAAGTTTGATAAAGGCTAAACTGATGGGAAATGTGAAATTTTAAATAATAAATTTGGAAGCAAAAAAGAGTAGGTGTGTGCTTGGAATATTCTATTCCATTTTGAAGTATTTAAAAAGTCATATTAAGTATGTCTTAATGGTGGACTTACAGGGGCCAAGGAGATATGGACTAGTTTCCATTTGGTTATTATGTTTTACAATGTTACACTTTAAGTTTTTAAGTTTTGCATTGATTTTAATTTATATCCATATGTTTCAAAATGTTTTAATTTTTCCCTTAAGGGTTGAGTTTTGTTTGAATTTAGTTTCTATGTTTCAATATTTACACTTTTAGTTTCAACTTTTCACTAAATACTCATTGAAATAAAATAATTAGAATTTGGTCCCTTAATTAATTTAAAATATTATAAATGAAAATTTTAAATTAATTGTAATAGTGAGTAAAAAAATAGTAAAACTTAATCAATTATAAATATGTTAAAAATTTATAGACATTAACGTTGAGGACTTAAAGATTTAGTGAAAAAATCGTGGTTAAAAATGAAAATCTTGAAACTTGAGGACCAAATTGAAACAAAACTTTAACCTTAAGAGCGAAATTATAACATTTTGAAACTATTGTTGTAGAATGGTTGGCTGACTTTTTATCAGAAAAATGTTTTGCATCCTCGATGTTTGTCAGACAACTTGTTCCACGCTATGTAGAATCTGTCTAGAAATACTTTTCTTCTTTATTATAGATGTGCAGGCACTCCTTGTGTCTTGTGTAGAGAATTCTTTTTGTCCTCAAGCTATTCTCAAAGTCGCGTTATATATAATAATTGTGTAACTATCGTTTAGGGTTAATAATCCTAGTTATAGTATGTGAAAGAGGGTCATTGAAGTTTGATCTAATATGCTATTAGAGCAGTTTTGTTAGCCTTGCTAACGATGTGTGTTGCTGATGGTCATCTAGACTAGATTGAAATGTCTCTGCTTGTTGTTTTACACGTGAATGTAAAAGAGTTCATGTTATACTTAGGGGGAGTATGAGTTTTTTTTTTTTTTTTTTTTTCTCGTACTTGTTTGAGAGAAGTTACGTCATGGATATGAGGGGAGCTCATGCTTAGAGGAAGGCTAAGTAAATCAATTTGAGAGGATCTCAAACATATCTCGAGCGAAGAGCACTTTTAGAAATGAGGGGATCTCAAACTTACGAGGGCCTAAGTTGAAACTAAGAAGTTGATTGTATGTGAATCATTGTAGAGAGAATCTCATAGATAAATACTTTGTTGTAATTGTTTAACTCTTTTTTTAGTGAAGTTTCTCTCCATCTGGCACACTACTCCTGGAGTGGGTGACTTTGCCCCAAACTAGATTACCAATCTCTATGTTTCATTGCCCTACTTTTTATTTAGCTTGTCTACTTGTGATTTGGTACGTGAACAATATTAAATTCTCCTACTTTTTGAAAAATGTATAGACTAAATTAAAATAAATTTAAAACTTAATGAATAAAATAGGAAATTGTGGTATGTAGCACTTTTTGGAGCCTGTATTACAATATGGCAAACAATTTTTAAATCTTGAAATATAGAAACTCTATTCAACGCTGGTTTTATGGACCAAATCCATGTTTGGTATTCCCTTTTTATCCTCATGGGATGTACTGATAACGGTACACTATTGTTCAGGGATACTATAATTCTATAAAGAAACTAAAAGCCTATTATATTGGAGGATTTCCAAGAAGGAAAATCTTCTAATAGTTTTTTTTTTTTTTTTTTTTCTTCTAAATTTAAGTTTGTTAGTTTCTATTTTAAATAAACAAATAAATAAAAGAACTTTAAAGTCTATCGAAAGATGTCCCGTAAACATTTTTCGCAATGATGTTTACCGGAAATCTTTAGGTTTTTTTCAAATTCTTTTTAATCTTAAACTAATTTCATCTTTTTTACTTAAATTTAGGTTCGTTTAAATTTCAGTTAAAACTAATTCCGATTTTTCTTTTTTCTTTTCTTTTTAAACTTAAACTAATTCAAATTTTTAGTTGGTCTTTTTTTTAACATAAACTTATGGAAATTTCTGTGAGGAGAAAAAATATTCACCATTCATAATTTTAAATTGAAAAAGAAAATTCTTTCCAATTTTCCAATGCTTATCGAAAATTTTCACTGAATTTTTTTTATAGGAAAATTTTTAAAAATATAGAGACAAACAAAATGGAAAATGAAAGTAGAATTGGAGGCATAAGAACCAAATGGTATGTCCACCTTATAGGGTCATCCACTTAAAATCTGAAATAATAAGAAAAGGATTAGAAGAAATAGTTGTTAGTAAAAGAAGTTAGTTTTGTAAGGTAAAAAACTTTTATGTTAAAAATAGCATTTTCACATCAACGGCTCGGTTGTTTCTTTTACTTTTTAAATATGGGCTTAGTTCTTGGGCTTACAAAATATAGATAAATTGAAAAGTGTTGTTTGTTTTTTGTAGCCTTAAGAAAATGCTTAAAACAAGTTTCCATCGAATCTATTGTTGTATTATTACAAGCCATAATATTTGAAATAAATGTACCTATAATCGTTGTGTCCATTGTAAATGGCAAGAGTTTTTGAAGAATGAATGGACTAAGGGTCCTTTGTATTGAATAGAGAAAAAAGTGTTTTAAAAAAAAAAAAAATTATTTTTATTTAAATTTTTTTAATAAAAATTATTTAAAATATACTTCAAAATCTATTTTGAATAGTTGTCAAATGCTCCAATTTGTTTCTAAAATGACTTATTTTTAAAATTATACACTTGAAAATGTATTCTAAGCACACCCTAAAATGCTTTCAGAAGGGTAGGCAAAGAAGTCGAACAAGAATAAGGTTAAGTAGAAGGGTGTCAACTACATCTAGGATAAAGATAGATTGAAAACCATTTTTTTTTTAGCATAAGAAAATGCTTAAAACAAGTTTCTATCGAATCTATGGTTATATTATAATATGATAACAAGTCTTGATATTTGGATTAAGTGCAACTATACTCATTTAGTCGGCTATTAATGGAACGAGAGTCTAAAGGATTCGTAGAGGGGGAGCTGACACATGTCATGATATATGCATGTTTTTAGACTATATTTGATGTTTTTCCTTAGCAATAATGGTCATTTGCATGTTGTTTATCCCAATATGTAGTCTTTAATGGATAAAATGGTCAAATGAATGTCATTTAGCTACATAAAACACGTTTTTACTAGTTTAGGTTGATTTTATGAGCTTTTATAAAGATTTTTGGTTGTTTTGCATAAATTGATTTCGGTGTGCTTGCATCGCCAAAACACGATTCGCCAACATCAAAACCCTAAAGTCTAGAATCGTGCTCGGTCATCTTCAATTGCTATGTACTCAATCTCCAATTGTTCTTCAGCATTGGAATTAACTAAGAATCATTTAGAACGTGAAATCCGACCCTTCCTCAACCAATTTGGGTGTATAAAAGGCATTGAGACGCCTCTCATTTTCAATCATCTTCGAAATTCAGACCTCCCAAGGAGAGATCTCACCCAAATATCCAAAGTACTCCTTAAAAACGAGAGTTCCTCTAAAGAACTTAGAGTTAGGATCTCCCTATCCCGTGAGAATGAGTATAAAGAAAGAGGATTCATCCCTGAGAAAGGGGAATCCAACCTAGAGAGCTTGAGAAGTGAGAGATTTGTCCAAGGAGTTTACTTTTTGTATTTTCCGGCATCTATCTAGTTTCTTCTTATTTCTTGTCATCTTTTATTCTTTTGAACATTTATCATGGAGTCATGGTTTATGATCTAATGAAATCCATTCATTTGTTCTTAATCATGAGTTGAATTCTTTAAGGAGCCATTTGTTTTTTTTTTTTTTTTTTGGGAACATAGATAACCAAAATCTTAAGATGTCCAGAATTACAGATGTCCAACATCCTTAGATAATCATGCTTGTTTTTTAGGAATATTTTTAAAGATATTTGAGAATATTTTGATAACTACATTTGTTTTTTTAAGACTTTTACTTGAGAATGTCTTAAATGTACATAATATTCCAAGAATGCCCTTATATCTAATCATTAATTTATAATTAATTTAATATATTTTAAACTTATACATCACATTTGTTTTTATTAATTTGAATTCTTTTTAAATTAATATAGTTTCATTTGTTATTTGTTATTTTTCTCAACAAATTAAGGGTTGTTTTCAAATATAGTGAAATAAGTAAAAAAATGTAGCAAAATATCATTGTCTATAAGTGATAGACATTGATAGAGATAATAGTAGTCTATCATCGTCTATCCCGGATAAATAGTGACATTTTTGCTATATTTAAAAATATTTTCAGCAATTTTTCCATTTAAAACAATTACCCACAAGATAATATATATTAATTTAATATTGCTTATAAAATAAATATTAATTTAAATTTAAATTTGAATATCTTTCTAAAAGAATAATAACAACAACAACCAAAGAGAGTGAAATATATATTTATTTTAATTCTAAAATGAAAATAAAGATGTGATAAAAAGAAGGGTTAAAAGAGTGAAAAGGGGATGTCCTCAACACGGGAATCCAGAAAACCCATGTTTTAGGAGGGTTTCTAAAACTCTTGAGATGCCCTCCATATAGGCATCCTAGGATGCTCAAGGAATCTCCAAATGCTCGGTCATCTTATATTACTACAAAACAAACACAATATTCTAGATGTCCACTCCGTGGGAATCCAACATACCCACGAAACAAAAGGCTCCTAAGAGATTCAGTTATATGAATACCCTATGGTCTTTTGAGTCAATTCCAATGCTTCATACCTCTTTGACTTATGCATTTCCTCTGTTGAGTTTATAGTTAAAATTTGTTAAGTTAAATTGGTTACTTAATTTTGCAATTTAGTGAAGTCTTAATACTGGAAAGGTTAGGATATAAGTGGATTTCACAAAGGAATATAGGATTAAAAGCCTAGAAATAGGATTGTCATGTAGCTTTAGAAATAAGGTACACCATCGAAGAAATTACATGAAATTAATTGAACATACAACTAACCATGGAAATATAGTGTTAGCTATTTAGGCTCCCAAAGGAACTTGATACAAGACCGAATAGGAGTTTTCTATCCATAACTAAGTCATTGTCCAAGTATGATGCGGCTACATTACCCAAGACATAATGTTTTTGTGTTGGGTGCAAATTTATTGATTGGTTGTTTTGGCGCATATATTAAATTAGCAATGGTTGCATATATTAAACGGGTAGTGGTTGTTGGTGGGTGATCCAACCAAACTCGAGTATTTCCAGCGACTTGTGGTAAATAACTAAATTATTTTTAAGAGGTTTTTGGGACAATTGGACTAATTCTGTAGGTTGGACTTACTACTGGAAGTGGAAAAAATTGGAACCTAATTGCACCGTGGATAAGGCCATTGGGTGCAATTGTTAAGTAATTGTTTTGAGGTTTATGCCTAAAAGTTTGATTAACTGTATGCATGTAGTGGGATCTATTAGGCCTCACATGAATGTAAGAGATGTTTTGATATGTTAGGTTATGGTTTAATTTTGGACAATGGTTCTATGCACGAATATTGCTTGGCTACTAAGAATTGAAAACTTTGATTAAGTTATGATGCTTATTGTTGAATGCATGTTGGAATCACGGTGATTGCTATCCTACTTATCAGGCTCTGTACCCTCTATTGACCATGAGCCTTTGGGTTCACTAACTATGATTATGACTAATTCTCCCTCGGGATCACCACTTATGTTTATGATTGTGACCCTCGGGATCACTACCTATGATTGCGTGCCTCCGAGTTTGCTACTTATGCCTATGCCCTCACTATGATTATGATTTGGTTCACTATGATTATGATTGGTTGTCCCCGGGATCACCACCTATGTTATGATTGTGACCTTCGGGATCCCTACCTATAATTGCGTGCCTCTGGATTCACTACTTATGCCTATGTCTATGTTTTGGTACACTGGTGCTTATGATAAGAGGATAACAATTTCACCTAGTGGGCTCGATAGTGGGTCACTTACTGAGTATTGGAATACTCATTCTTTCCTATGACACATATTTCAGGTAAGGGTCGGAACAGATATGTAAGCCCCGTACTTGTTATTGAGAAAAGGTAAGTAAGAAGAAATTACGGGGCAGGCGAGTAAAGAAATTGGCCAAATTGTGGGAGAGTGAAAATGGTTAAGTGTTGGCCATGTGATGGGTGACCATGTGTTGGAGATATGTTTAAGCTTGACAAGAGTTGCCGCTAATAAGCATGCGTTGAATAGGGCAGCTCGGCGTGGAAATAGATGTGAAGGGAGAAGGGTGCAATATGCATTAGCAGAAGTGTACGTTGAAGGCTACTATGTGCTAGAAGGTGTATCGTTATGTGTTGAGATGGCCTATGCATTGAAGGATGGTATGCGTCGGACATAGAAAAGTGGCCGAGAGGGCCATGCGATAATCTGCTATTCGGCGTTGAGCAATTAGTGGCATAGTAAGTTAAGACTATGCGTTGCCGAAGCCATGCGCAGAAGGTTGTATTGGCAAATTCCAGAAGGAGGATGATGTCAGAGTAGGTAAGTCGGTGATTTATATTGACATATAAAGGAGTGCATCGAATAATTAAGTCTTTTTGGATATATTTTCGAACTCAGATTAACTCCATTTCGCAGACGAACAACGAGGAGAGGTAGAAGAAGGTGCTTATATCAAATTCGAGTAGAAATTAGATTAGTTTCATGATGATTTTGAAGCTGGAACCAAAAGCTTGATTGTTACCGATAGATTTGGACCTCAATCAGTATTTGAAGGAGAGTGAACCGAGGACGTTGAAGCTGGAACTAAAATTTTGAGGTTAGTAAGTTGAGTCAATTCTTAGCAACTTCAATGAAGGATGTTTAAGCTAAATTCGAGCAAAAATGTGTTAATCTCTAGGAAGAAGCCAGCAAAGTTGAACTGCTAAGCAAAATCAAAGCAGCCGAAGTTATTTGAGAATAATTCTCAAACGAACACGAGTCATGGTCTGAAATTTTGAGGTAAGCTAGGAAACTCACTACTTTACAAGATTGTAGAAGAAGTGAAGTTTTGATTTTGCCAGTAATATGGTTTTTAGCAGGATAAAAGAAGAGTTTGAGGGGAATGAAGGAAAACTGTGATATCAAGTGTCGCTAGACAGTGGTATCGCTAAGGAGTTGGAGAGTGAGCAGCAGAACGGGTGTCGCTGATAAACGCAAAGGAGCTCTGCGTCTCATAACTCTCGCTGAAGTCTAGTTCACTTCGATTTCGCTAGTATAGTACCCAGTAGTGTGAATTTCACTGGTAGACCCGCTAGTACCATAGAGTATCGCTAGTTATTGATATGCATACCTAATGATTATGAAAAAGGAGTTCAAAGGAAACCTAATATAAGACATATGTTTTACAGGCCAAGAAGAGCTTGGAAAAGCATACAATTCGCTCGGGGCCTAAGACAAATCGTGAGTTACTTTCTAATTTATCCAAGGATCATCGTTAATAATGTGCAAGTGAAAACGAGTATATTATGTGAATTCTTGTATGTGTGTTATCTAAATGCGAACCACGGCTGAAGGACCATGTGGGAAGGCCTATAGGAATATGATATACGATACTTAGTGCTAAGGGACCATGAGTGAAGGCACTTGAGAAATTAACTGAGATAGTTTCTAATGCCGAGGGACCTCGTGAGAAGGCATATGGAAACTAGTATAGGATGACTCAGTGCTGAGGGACCATGAGTGAAGGCACTTGAGCAGTGAATTAATAATGAAACTCAGTGCTGAGGGACAATATGAGAAAGCACTTGAGAGTTGAAACGCTGACGGACGAAATGTGAAGGCGTATAAATATATATGAATACTAGTAATTGAATTATGAGGTTAATAGCGTTGAGCTCTGCTCCGCTGCTTATTAGATAAATGTTTATGCTATCTTGTTAAATGGCACGAGTGGCTTAGTAATTTGTACTAATAAGCCATATAGTAGTTTTGTGATCAACCTGAATTCAAGGATTAAATTGTAATTGATAATTTAGTCACTCACTGGGCTTTAAGCTCACGCTTTCTTGTTTACTGTTGTTCGTTTTAGGTAGCGAGCGTGTCCAAGACGCCTAGCCTACAGAAGATCCTCGTCTAGGCTTACTTGGTTTTAGTTCTCTGGGATAATTGTAAATACTCAGTCTACGTACATATTATGTCATATATGATCCTTGTGGCATAATGAGTGTGGGTTTGTACAATATGCTGAACAAATACACTTGTATGATATATTATGAGCTGAGAAACCTTATGTAAAACTAATGATTTCCTTATCATATTTCACTCGTATAAAAGTTTGTACATTTGATCTAGTATTGAATTGTGTCTAAAGATATAAGATGACGTGTATGTGTGCAGGTTGCACCTACTCCTAGGTTAGGAAGGTAATCTGGGAGGGGGCGTGACAAGATAGGTGAATGACAAGAAGAATCCGTGATCATGTTATGGGTCCAGTCATCATTTTCATGTTTATGTCTTCTCTTTCTAGGCTATAGGTTCTAGTTGAAATTGATAATCTAACTTATTTATTTATTTATTTTTATTCTCTTAATTTAATATTAATGTTGTACCTATGTTTTAAAGGGTCCCTGAGAAACTTATTTCATATAATTCGAGCAAATTAGTTTTTTTTTTATTTGATTTGATTTATTTATTTATGTATTTATTTTTTAAAGGAAAATACTAATAAAAAATATTTTATTACTTGATTTAAAAACCGTTTTACACGATCTCCCATGCGTAGAGTAGTGTCTAGTCAGTTGGAAAAGTTGGGTCGCTACAAGGTCATCCGACTCTACCTATCATACAAAGCTATTACGAAATTGACAATTAAAGAATACAAAAGAACATAAAAATAGAGAAGATCAACACACAAATTTACATGGGTCACTAACAATGTATTAGCTACATCCACAGGATAGAGAGAGAACTATTTTATTAGAAAGATTATAGAATGTCACATAATGAATAATGCATATAGGGTTAGAGAGTTTATATAGTGCACTTTTCTAAATCCTAAAGGGAGAAGAAAAAGAATTAGATAATTAAATATATCAAATATGAATTCTAATTGGATTTAGGATTCAAGGCATTCCAACAAATCTTCACCTTGACTTGAATTCTCTCACAGATAACTGCAAGACGTACAGAGACTTCTCCCTAATGTCTGATAGTGTCCCCATAAGAGCCTGATACATGTCATAAAATGCAAGTTTTTAGGCTTTATTTTAGTATATTCTTTTATAAAAAATGGTCTTTTTCATGTTAAAAATCCCGAGTTATGTTTTAAATGGATAAAATGAATAAATATAAGGTTTTTAAATGTTAAAAGTGCAATTTTATCATTTTAGGCCTGTTTTGAGAGCTTTTACATTGATTTTTGGCTATTTTGCAAAAATTGTCTTCAATGCGCCTGCATTGCCAAAATATAATGTGGTCTAGTTGTCTGCAAATGTAATTACTCGGTCCTCAACCATTTTTCAGCACTAAAACTGACAGGGAACTTCAGGTTCATGGTTTCGGCCCTACCTAACACCTTTGAAGCCTATATAAAGGAGAGAAACCTTATCTTCAAGTATTTAGCTCACCCATCACGAAAATTCAGTCAGTCCAAGAAGATTTTTCACTCACAATCTCAGAACTTTTTCAAGAAGCGGGAGTTTCTTTGGAGAAGTTAGAGTTAAGACACCCTACCTCGTGAAAGCATGTGTAAAGAGTAAGGATTGATCCTTGGAAAAGGACAATCCATTGCTCAGGAGTTAAGGAGTGAGGGACCCATTTCTAGAGTGTTCACTGTATTATCAGCATTTACTTTAATTTATTCTTTTGTTACATCTATCCTTTTCACATTCATTTTGTACTTATGACTTTGGGAACAATGAAAACATTTCATTTATTGTTTAACATGAGCTAAATTCACTAAGGGGTTCAGCTATGTGGATGCCCTAGAGATTTATGGCTTGATCATCTACTAAAGTGTCATACCATGCTTGTTTGCTCTTTTCTCTTGTCGATTTTAAAGCCAAATATTGTTAAGTTAAATTGGCTACTTAATTTTAGCAATCTAGTGGAATCATAATTGATGGGGTGAAAACTCTAACACAGTGGAAAAAAAACAAGACCAAGTCGAAATTAATTGGGAAAATTGGCAGACCATCACATTGAAAATTTACAAAAATAAATACCTAGGTTAAACATTCTTTTGAAAAACTTACTTTTTGTTGAAATCCAAACTTCTTTAGGATTTCTATCCCAAACACTACCACATGAAATCTTTTCTATTCTCTAAGAGATTTTGAGATATAGGTTTGTGGGAACCTTGCAATCTTGGGATTTGTTTTTAGGTAAAGATAGTTTGAGAGAGGCAAAATTTTTTCCACAGATCAGTCTTCTTAAAAAAACACACAGATAACTCAACGTGATCTATTTGGGAGAATGTGGATGAATACCACATCTCAAAAAAACCCCATTTCCACGATTAATTTAGTTATTAATAAAATTAATAACTAAATTAATAATTAATAATTAAATTAATGATTGATTATTAGTTAAATAATTAAATCCAATTTAATTAAAAATTCATTTAAATCATATTTAAATGAACATCTCTCATATAACCTATAGTTTTAATTCAATTAATTTAACTAAATCAAATCAAATCAAATCAAATCAAATCAAATTAAAAAATTAATTAATTCTCCAATTAATTAATCATCAAATTAAAAATCACATATTTAATTTAACCTACATTTGAATCATATTCAATTGTATTTCTCTCATAACCTATAGTTTTAATTGTATCTAATACGCATTAATTTTAACCTATAGTTTAAATATGAATCAATTCATATTAAAATAACATTTGAACTCCTTCAAATATTTAATTCTCTCATACATTAATTTTGAATCATATCCAAAATTAAATTTATATTATAAAGTTTAATTAAATTATAAACTTTATAATATAATGTATCACCATACATTATATTATTGCCCTAAGTAAATTTGAACATTTCAATTTCATTCAAGACATAATAACCTCAATAACCTCAATACCCTTTACGAGCTAGAAAAGAGACCTAATAGACCTATAGATTAAAAGCTCCAACGATATGAGATTAACTAGTTAAACTCATTAACCACATTAATCAATATTCATTAACTGTGTATACACTCCACTAAAGTCCCACAGTTGCACTCTTCTCACTATAGATATATTTTTGTGTCCACGAGTATTTGTAACACCAGTTGAGTCAAATTACCGCTTTACCCCTAGGTTACTTTTATATCTTTAAGTACTAGTGCTTCTTTAATGAACAACTTGTTTATAGTCCAACCATTAAACAAAAACCCTCTCGGCCAATGATAGGGTAGGGCCTTTTGTTAAGTCCTGAAGACACTACTTAAGAGAACAATCATCTACTTACCCAAAGAACAGGAAGGAGTGAAATCCATCTTGTATAATTATGTTCCCAATTCCTCACTCGGTTTTGTCCCCAAAATGGTAGGCATATTGAGTCGGCAATCGGCCACTCTCACCCATACAAATCAAAGGACAATCCCTTGTGAACAGGAGTTCATAATATACTTAGGATTAAGACTAAGTTGCCTAGGTCGTCCTATTGAAATACAAACCTAACTAGTTAACGAAATTACATCTAATGGTTACTATTTCGTGGTTCGGTCTTATGCAAATTCATTGCATAGGATAAGCCCACTTGCATGTCACCTAAGTGAACATGTTGGATCATTGTGTTTGTATCAAATACAAAGTGAGCCGTATCCATAGTGTGACCAAGATAAAATACCCAGCCTTATCCCTATACCATAGACTCTTTAGGGTGTTTCGTGAACATTGATCTCCGTATGTCTCCATATATAGTTCAAGACTCATAAAACAACCTAGGATGTTCGTTATTTGAATTTTAGGGTTATTAAGACAAAACAAATACAACACAGTCAATAACTTTTATTGAAATAACATCAATAACTCTTTATTAATGACAATCAATTATTTACATTTACTATCTACGAGTTTTAGGGCATAAAACCCAACAAGAATATGGGGTAAGAGCTTAGGTATAAGAATATCAAGCCACCTTAGATATAAGGGGCACCATAGGATAAAGAATAGGGGCCAAATTAATCTAAGTAGTAGCTAACCATAGGAATATAGGTTTAGCTCCTTAGGCACCTAAAGAAACTCGATACAAAACCAAATAGGTGAAGATTTTGTCCATGAGTTAATCAATGTGATGGTATGATGCGGCCACATCACAAGAGTATTAAAGAACTTAGGCTAAACATAGTTGCAACCCTACTTCTATCACTGTTGGTCTTTACCTTTTAAATTTTATTCACACCAAATGACAATTAATTCACCTTGGTTACTTAGATCACTTGATTGCATTGTCTTAAAACAAACCTAATTAGGTAGCTAGTCTTATGGGATTCGACTCTTGGAGTACTCCAAGATTATTACTTCATGGATGGTGATTGCACTAGATCACATTTATTTTCATTTTCAACACTCATACACAGCTGTTTGATCAGGACCACTAACAATTCAAAACATTCAACAAGTCCACGCATTGTTGGAACTTGCCATATGGAACCAATCTGGTGAACATATCAGCAGGATTATCTCATCCCCAATAGTAGCAAGCCATTAAGCAGACTCATTACACGAAACTGCTTCTTTATAAGTAGATGGCTCAAGAGGATCCACCTTTCCAGCAATCCATGGTGTATAATTCAACATATCTTCAAAACCATACCTCTTTGGAGGCTCAACACCACCCTTCTAGCTTTATCACAAGCTATACTTAGATAATTTGTTTGTTGACTAGAATTCTCAGACAAACATTTTTTGAAATTTCAGTCACCTCAGTTTTTGGAAACACAACAATTTTTATAGTAACGATCTTTTCCACCTTGGTGTTGTAATTCATTCACAAATGAAATGGATTGCATCTCCACTTGTTTATCAACACTACTACTTTCTCCCACACCAGTAGATATCACAACAGACTTTACATTTGAGTTAAGCATGGAATTCTCATCCAAGATCATATTCCTACTAAGTATACTCTACTCTCAAAAGGCAAATCAAACTTTATATCCCTTAACTCCATCCCAAAAACCCAAAAATATACCCTTTTTAGCTCTCGGTTCTAATTACTCTCATTAACATGACAGTAGACAGCACAACAAAAAAACTCTTAATAAAGAATAATTTGCAAGCTCACCATACCACACTTCATAAGGTGTTTTACATTCAATACCTTTGTGGGGCCCATAGTTGATTAGATAACATGTGGTATTTCATGCCTCTGCCCAAAGCCTCTAGTCAACCCAACATTGGAGAGCATTCACCTCGCTCTCTCTAACAATATCTAATTCATACGTTTTGTAACCCATTTTGCTGCAAAGTATCATTGACAGTATGATGACGAACAATTCCTTCAGCTTTACAGAACTCATTGAACTCGAATCCACAGAATTCTAAACCATTATCAATTTGTAACCTTTCGATCTTCTTCCTAGCTTGATTTTCAATCAAAATCTTCCACTGCTTGAAATTCTTGAAGGCTTCACTTTTATGTTTCATCATAACTATCCAAGTCATTCTTGAGTAATCATTAATTATAGACATAAAATGTCTGCCTCCAAGAGACTCAACTTTGAAAGGTCTACAACAATCTGAATGGATGTAATTAAGTGTCTCTTTTGTACGATGAACACCCCTTGGAAACTTGCTGTGATGAAGCTTCCCAAATACACAATGTTCACAAAATTCAATATCTTGCACCTTGTGCTCACGCAGAAAATCTCTCTTTGGCAAATCAAAAAACTTTCAAATCAAATCAACAGATCTAGGATGGAAATAGAAACCAATGAAGAGTGGAAATACAGAGAACTTCTAGGCTAAAGACAAAAACTCACAAAGAGTAGAAACAAGAACTTCTAGGCTTAAACCAAAGATCCTCATGAAGAGATCTAAAACAAAACCTACAAAGAATAAAATAATAACTTCTGGGTTGGAAATAAAGATCCTCATAGAGAATCTAAAACAAAACCTACAAACGACTGATTTGAAAACGGAACAAAGACTCACAAAAGTTTGTACAATGAAACTTTTCCATAATTGCAAATCAACCAAATTGTACAAACTTGAACCAAAACCAAATTAAGAGTACCAAGCCAAATTGAATTGAACCAAATCAAGTCAAACCAAACCAAAACCAAACTGGTCTGACAGAACTAAATCAAATCGAATTAGTCTCACTGAACCGAAACCAATGCTGAGTGAACCAAACTAAAGGGTTTGAACCACACTTATTAGATGAACAAAAATTGGTCTAACCAAACTGATTTTACTTAATCAAATCGGTTTGACTGAACCTAAATCGGCCTTGAACCGAATGAGTGAAAAATCATGCCTTCATGAACATTAGTTTGAGGCGTAAGAGGAATGATAACCGTGGATGGCAAATTCGTGGATGAGATATCGATCTATGTACTGGAATAAAACATAGAAACCCATTAGCGATGCCGAATCTAAGATGAGGCAAAAATTAGATGTAGGCAAACAGATCTAATCCATAATGGCAAGTTTGGAACCAATGACGAACGAGATAAAGATGAACGATGGAGGCATCAACATAAAGGTCAGGCAAGGGCGGCGGGTGGCGACTTCCAAACAGTTTTAATGTGTTGAACCACAAACAATGTCGGAAAACACAAACATTGATCAAATCTGATTTTTAGATCTATGTGAAACTATAGGTGAATCACAAACAACACGATTCACAAATGGCACCCATTAACCATGAACAACAAATATGAACGGTGATTGGGAGCCACGAACGACACTAGTGAACACCCACATCAGAAAACAAAGATTCTATGAAAAATAGAGGTTCCACGAGTTTCAAGAACGAACCACGATGGCAGCAAACCTTCAAACAGCGGCTACCACATTGATAGAAAACCCTTGAGCGGACAACGAGTCTGCTCCGTCAACTGATCGATGGAGGCAGATAATGGAAAAAAGGTTGGCGGCTAGAGTTCAATGAGATAAAACCTTAATGTCTCATTAACAGTATATCGAAACTATTCCTCCTGGTGAATTTGTTGATTTTTACATTCACGCTAATGAATCTTTAATTGTCAAACAAATATAGAATTTCAAAATCCTAATGATTAGGCTCTAATACCAACTTTTTACGAAATTGAAAATTAAATAATACCAAAGAACGTAAAAATAAAGAAGACCGACATACAATGTGGTTCATTAACAATATGTTAACTATGTCCACGAGACATGGGGAGAACAATTTTGTTCGGGTGAACGTTACAAGATTACAGAATGTCATAGAATGGATAATGCCTATATGGTTAGAGTTTATATAGTGCACTTCAAACTCTAAATGGAGAAGAAAAAGAATTCAATAATTAAGTATATCAAATACCAATTCTAATTAGGTTTAGGATTCAAGGCATTGCAACAAAAACATTGCTCGAATTTGTAATTTTTTTTTTTTTTTTTTGCGTTCTTAAATAAATTTTCGTTTCTATCATACTTGTACTATTGGTAAATCTCATTCTATGCCTTTTCCTTTTTCTTTAACTACTTACAGCTTGTTGTAGCTAATGTTTGGGGTCGTTATGGGTAATTTTGGACCAAATGGTATAATTAAAATTTAGAAACGATAAAATTAAGGAGAAACGTGATACAGGCCAAAAAGGACAAATAAAGACCGAAATTATCACACCCTTTCCCAAGTTATCCTCTTAACTTAGGGAAATGTGTGAGGACAACAGACATCCCCTCTCACGACATCTACTGTCAACATGTATAATCCTCCTGATCAAAATAAAGCACCTAATAACAATTTATAATTTATAGTTGAACATCAATCTCAAAACTCCAGATAAGCTAGCATACAAATATAGACTTTCAATCATCACCTTAAAAACAACGTATGACTACAAGTTCCCATTCCTTACACCTCTATATGTACAATGCATGTCTTAGGCACAAGTATTTACAATCTAGACACACTAGTGGCAGGCCCAAATGAGTTGTTGTGTAGGCTAAGCACCTTAATTTCGCTCGATACAAGGAAAATAGAAAAAACAATAGAAAACATGAGCTAGGTTGCCCAGTGAGTGACAAGTTCAGAAAACCATGCTTAGCATCAAACCTCGCAAAAACATGCTCGATAAACGGTATTAAAATAGTAAACATTTCATCATAGAAAACTATAAAGTTCTGCATATGCCAGAAAGATTTTCCTTAGTTGACAGTAAACATTTCATCATCGAAAACTATAAAGTTTTGCATATGCCTAAAAGATTTTCCTTAGTTGAGGCAAAGCGAAGCCCAACACTACTCAACATCGAAAACAACCTTAGTTAGGGTGGAGTAATCTCGACACACCAACGTCGAATATCCTTAACTGTGTGGAGTAATCTCAACACAACAACGTCGAATATGCCTCTATGTGCACATAAGAATCATAACCTAGGCTGCTCGAGTACCTTATTGAGTCCTTCAGTACTAGGGTCCCATACTACAATATTAAGGCTGTCCATATGCCTTCTCCGAGTCCTTCGACACTGAAGACCATCTATTATTCTTTTTAAAAAATAAAGCATGCTTTGATATTAATAGTAAATAAAACGTTCATAAATAAAAGTAAACAAAACCTTAGGATTTCAAAGTGTTTAACAAACAACATGTTTTATAATAAATTTTGACACCAAGTAATATCATACATAATCATTAAGGTCGTGTAAAATCATGCTCAAACTCATATTAAATAACTCATGCTTTTCATGCTCAACTCGTGCTAGAAAAACTCATACTTTAAAAATAAATCGACCATACAAGAAATATTGAGAAAACAAATCATTTTAAATAGAATTTTATCACTCACTACTTGTCCTAGGCTCTTAATGGATTATAAGCTTCTCCAAGCTCTTCTTGGCCTAAAATAATATAATTTCCTTTGCTAGATTCCTTAGGATTCCCATCAATATATGTCAAATAGGTCTTTAGCATTAAAGTTTAGCTTACTAGAGAGACCAAGCAACTACGAGACCAAGCCAAACCAACGAGATTGATGAGACAAATGTAGCTAGCGAGACTTAGCGAGACTAGTGAGACCAAGCAAAACCAGCGAGATTGATGAGACAAGCGAGACTAGTGAGACCAACGAGATCTATGACACAAATGTAGCTAGCGAGACTTAGCGAGACTAGCGAGACTTGTCTCGCTCCATACCCGCAATGTCTCTGTCCTTCATTCCAGCGAGACCTGTCTCACCCAAGCTTCACTCGTCAGCCTCAAGGATACTGTCTTCACTTCCAACTGCTAAGAATAGTATTTCTAGCCTGAATTAGATTTTACTTCCTCTTACAAATTTGTCAATAATTGAGTTAACTAGTTTACCTCCAAATTTCAAGGTTTTACTCCTCTTTGTTTGACATATAACTCAAAGTTTCTCCACCCTGCTCCAGATTACCCCAAACATCAAATTAGTCGCTTCTACCTATAATATCATATGTTTCCCTTCATATTTAACTCAGACATCCTTCCCAAAAGTTATTTAAATGCGTTAACTTACTAACCTCAAATTTTCAGCTCCAAATTCGATCTCTACAGCTCGCTATTCTTCGAACATCATACCTTATCCAGATTACACAAATTCCAAATCAACTTCTGTTCCTCTTCGAATTTCACCAAGCTTTTCTTCAAAATTCCATTTCAATCAACCTAGATCTTCTCCTACTTCTCTCTTTCGATGCCTAGCTACAGAACCACGAACTTGCTTCAATTTGGAGGAGAATGGAAGTTGGTAATGAAAAGAAAAGTTGCTTTTCCCCTTTTCATATTTAGCCTTCCCATTGACTTGCTTCTCTTCTTGTCCTTCTCTCTTTTCTTTTCTTTTCTTTTTCTTTTTTTTTTTTTTATTATTATATCCGTTAACTTACTCAAATTCCTAGTTTTTCCATTTAGTATCAATAACACAGTAATAATAATACTAATAATAAAACTAATCCTTAATAGCCTCATTCCATCTTGGTTCAAATGGTGACAACCCCTTTAAGTCTCTTTACATTCCAATGAGTTTGTCAAAATAAATTCCAAACTCGGTATATCTCATAAGGATTTAAGATTAGACTTACCAAAAGTACTCTCGGCTTAATCCACAAGCCTACCTTTCTCGGTTTTCCTCCACTTCTCCTTTCAATCTGAACAAGAAAATGTGAATAAGTCCACAAAAATATTATACACTTAAGTCAAGTGCTTAGAAATGAAAGTAGGGTTTACAGAAATGGGCCTAAGAGAAGGGATTTGGCTTGGGCTTGGCCCAGACCAGTAGTGTCAGCCTCGATCTTAAGGCCGAGGTCGACCCTTGTCGAATAACTAATAAGGCATGCTTTACACAAAGCATGCCCTGTCCCAAAATAACATTTTAGGCCCAAGATATGGCCTAATGGAGATGTTGGCCTTGGCCTCGACCCTAGCTAAACACAAAATCACACGCCCGGTAGGTTATCTACTTATCCTAAGGCAACTCAAAAACCTTAGAGAACACCCTAGGTCAATGTTTTGTATAAATACATCATAATGACTTCATATGATGTAACTTGAGTCCTACTCTCAAACTCTAGTTTTTACATTCTTTCACTCTCTGACTTAAGCGTTGGAGTGTGTGTGGCAAGCATCACACCAGTGTGCAGGTTTTTTCTTTTGCAGGTCACGTTCTTCACCCTTCAAACAAATTCACTGCAAGAGGAATGAGAAGAACAGAAGGAAACGGTTGAAAGATTTTTAAAATGTTGCTGAAGGGGCATTTTGTCATTTGGGCATAAATATAATTGAATGTAGAGGGTAGTAGTTTTACTATAACCATCCAATTACAATACAAGGTAAACAGACTAAGGGTGTGTTTGAAATATTTCAAATATTTTATTTAAAAAATAATTTATTTTGAAAGAAATACAAGCATTTGACAACCATTCAAAATAAAATTTTAAATGTCTACTGTATTTATTTTAACGATTCTTATAACAAATGTTTAAATAAAAGTGAATTTTTGAAAAACATTGATTTTTTAAATTAATCCAAACAGACGCATAATCACAACCAAATTACTCATAGAAAATATATAGGTAAGCATCATCAAACCCAATCCATGCAACTTTACCATTCAAGCCTATTTCCATTAATCTATCAATAGAATCCAAATAAAATTACACCATATTTCATTCCACAAAGTAAACATGCCTGAAAATTCTATCAAATTTGACCATTTTAGTAAGTAAAATAAAATTTTGTATTAAAAAAGAAAATTTAATATCACTCCAGATTTGGCAAAATTCGTTTGAAATCTAGTGTGATTGAATCTCTCCAAATTTATGAGTAACTTTTTCTTTTTTTAATCAAAAAAAGTGATTTAATTTTATATAAAAAAAATCACATGTATTAAAATTGTAATTTACCTAAAAATACACAGCAAAGAGCACATGAAAATAAAAGAGAAAATAAAAAGATCCAAAAAAAAAATAATAATAAAACAAAACAAAAACAAAATTGCGAGTTTGGATCCTCCTTCAAAAACGGGATTTCGCGGTTGAGCCGTTACTGTGGATTTTGATAGCGCAGGCGGTGGCCGGAGAAGAGCTTTCGATCGGAATCAATGGAGGTCCTTCCGATTTCAATTGATGCTTACAGATTAGGGTTCATCGGAGCTGGAAAAATGGCCGAGAGCATAGCCAAAGGAATTGTCCAATCTGGTCTTTTACCTCCTTCTCGTATCTCCACGGCTGTTCATTCCAACCCTAGTCGCCGCATTGCCTTCGAATCCTTCGGTGTTCGAGTCCTCCCCAAGAACGACAACGTATAATTATCATTTATCTTTCAAGTTCAGTCCTATGTTTTGCAGTCTCTGACGGGTTCTTTTACATAACCAGCATCGTCCTTAACTTTTTTCCTTTTTTTTTTTTTTTGTTCTTTTTTGATTGCTTATCACCAGGTGGTTGAAGAAAGTGATGTGGTTATTTTCTCTGTTAAGCCTCAAGTTGGTACGTTTATTGTTCATCTCATTTATTGCTGTCCTGTTTTCCCCCATTTATTTATTCCGTCATTTTTTTCCCCCTTGGTATTCTCATTGTCTTCTTGAAAAATGTTTTAAAAAATTAGTAGAGAAATGTCTCTGAACGATTTGAGAGAAGCTATGGTGATCTGTATCTCGAAATGATGAATTGTAAAGTTTCATGTGTGATTTTTATTGGGTTTATAGTGATTTGTCTTTTGAAAAACTCTTACTTAAGAAATATTTTATGTTAAATCGTCATTGATGGGTAATATTGGTTGCAGTTAAGAATGTGGTGTTGAAGTTGAGGCCTCTACTCTCAGGGAAGAAGCTTTTGGTTTCAGTTGCTGCTGGGGTAAAACTGAAGGATCTGCAGGTTCTTGACTTTACTAACTTGTTTTTTGGATTTTCAGCTGGATGAGATTTTTTTTTAAAAAAAATTAATTAATTAACTTTGTTTATTCTGATGCATATAGCTTTCCTTATTCATGATAAATTTGGGGTTTCTCTTTGAATATTTTGCCTGAATTTTATTTATGGTATGAAACAGTTTTTACTGATTTCTTTTGCTTTATAGGGTAAATTTGTCATGGTTTTCTCCTACTTTTTATAGTGTTTAGATAAATGGTTAAAAGTAAGCTCAATAATTCTCAAATCATTCTCAAGCATTTTGAAGTACTTGAACAAAAAGCACTTGGGATGCGTTTGAGATTACTTTTAGGTGAAACGCTTTTAGCCCTTTAATGGCACTTTTCAAAATTTACGAAGTGTTTGGTTAGATAATAAAAAGATGGATTTGAAAATTCTAGAAGTGCTTTACAAGCTCTTGAAGTGATTTTAGGAGAAGCACTCAATTAGTATTTCCTTTCTTTTAAGAGTCTTTATTGAAGAATTGTTGTTATTTAAAAGCATCTTTTCAAAAGTCATCCAAAACTATTTTTCCTACAAGTGTCCATTGAAGAATGCTCTACTCTTAAAACATATCTCTTCTTGATTCGGATTTATTATTTTTTATTGCCACATTTATTATTTAAAAAGCTTCAGTTTGATCACATGCTTGTACATATTATTCTTCTTTTCTACAATTTCACTTGAAGTAATGCTTTATACATTTAGGATTGGGCAGGTCATAACCGATTCATTAGAGTTATGCCAAATACTCCAGCAGCTGTTGGTGAGGCTGCATCAGGTATTATCTTTCTCTCTTATGTTTAAATTTAATATAATTTCCCTCTCTCGTATCTGTTTCTAATATGCTGAAAGAGGTGCTACTATCTAGAGAGGATAAATTGATTTTTCTGGTATTTAGTTATATTAATGATCAAGATTCAAAACTGTAAATGGAAGTGGGGGATCCAATTAATTGGCCACTCAAGTGCAGGTTTTGAGTTACGTTTGCTGAATCTTCTTTGAAATGCTATACTGAATGAATCTACCATTATAATTTATAAGTTATATAAAGACAAAGATATTGGCATCTGGGAACTCTAAATAAAAAGATAAAGAAAATAATTTGAGGATGAAGGTTTCTTCATTTGCTATCCTTAATCTAGAGAATGCAGCTTTATGAGAATTGAGGCTTCTTTCTCTTTAAATACTAAAAATTTGTGCAGAATTTTGTTAACTTTCTGATTGATAATCTGGTTTACTTGGAAGCTTCGTCTAAGAAGCCAAGCCAAGCCAAGCTCAGAAAATATATTAACCAACTTCAGTACTACTTCATTACATGATGTGGATGAGATATCGGGATTTTCAATTCGTAATGCTCAGTGCATACAGTGGAGAAGAAAAAAAAAACATTAATGTTTTACCCTGCAGTTTTCACTATTTTTTTCATATGTACTAACCAATGAAAAGTTCTGCTTCTGTTTGACTAGTTATGAGCTTGGGAGAAGGTGCAATAAAGGAGGATGGACAACTAATAGCTAAATTATTTGGATCCGTGGGTAAGATATGGGAAGCTGATGAGAAATTGTTTGACGCAATCACTGGTCTGAGGTATGCACTATGTTTGTAAGAGCTGAGTGACTCACAGTTCTACAAATTTGAGCAGATCATAAGGCTCAAAATTTTCTTCTTTCTATATTACCACTTGAAAACTGTAATGGATATCAGGACACTATTAGAATATATCAGGATACTATTAGAATATTATGGACATATCATTATTAGTTAAAGGAGTTTGTAAGAGACAATTCCAATTATAGTTCGTTCCAATTTTCGGTTCCATCGGCATTCTCCAACTAATAGATACTATTATATTATATGTAAATGTAAATATGCAGTGGAAGTGGGCCAGCATACATTTTCCTAGCAATTGAAGCTTTGGCTGACGGCGGAGTTGCTGCAGGTCTGCCACGAGAACTTGCAATGGGTCTAGCTTCTCAAACTGTGAGTCAAACTCATCTGATGTACCTGTGTCTAAAGTAATTAGTGTTGTGTATCAAACCATCATGAGTTGGCCTAGTGATAAATAAAGGGCATGACTTTAATAAAGGGCTACAAGGTCATAAACAGATATATACCTGCTATATCTTAGGATTTTATTTTACAATGTGCGTTTATAATCTGAAAAATGATCAAACCTAAAATAAAGAAAAGATTGAACTTTCTATTGATGATGCTGTCCATATACAATTAAATAACTGAAGAAGCCGACGCTTCTATGATCTATAATGCTTGCATATTTATCCTTGTATTATCTGATAGGTGTCATATATAACATGAGGATGCTAAAAGTTATCACATTTTCTGCAATGATTGTTGTTAAAATCTATTGACCTTTCTCATCCCTGAGAATCAATCACGATACGTTTCCCAATTGATTTCTGCATACAATGAACTTCATAGGAACCAAAACACAATCAATAATGAAATGTAAGTGATGAAAACTTTCAAGGTAGCCAAGTAATTCAAGATATTTGAACCCTCCTCCCTTTAAATCTCTTTCAAACTCCAGTGCCCTCACCAAAATACTGCTTCTCTTATTCATTACCTTCCCCCTCTATATAAAATCAACAAGCATAACAAACTCCCTAGCTAAATATAGGGAGGTCTTCTTAGGTCTACTGATGAAACACGTTTAGCATAGTTATTTGGTTTTAGACCATTTGAAATCTCATATTCTGCTTCAAATTTACCAATTGAAATCAAGTGTCTCGAACATGTTTACAGGTGTTGGGTGCAGCCTCCATGGTCACTAAAACTGGGAAGCATCCAGGACAGCTCAAAGATGACGTTACATCACCTGGAGGAACTACCATTGCTGGTATACATGAACTAGAGAAAGGAGGACTTCGTGGCATGTTTATGAATGCTGTTGTCGCTGCTGCTAAGCGTGGTCAAGAACTTTCCCCGAAGTAGTCGCGATATTTATCTTCCTAGTAAAGGTTAGAGGTAATTTCTTTTCTTCCAAGTCTTGAAGAGGAAAGTAGAGTCTTGAAAGCTTTAGAATTATTGTTGGTTGGGAAAATCAGTTGTTTCCTTAACAATATGGATGAAGAACCAAATCCCCCGGTCTTTAAGCAATTTGAAGAAACTTCCTAGTATGGTTAGGCTATTTGTATTTTTTGAACTCTACTAACAGGGAGTGTTTTTGTTTCTTTACTCTTTTCAATTTACTTTGATGATGTGAATTTTTCAATTGAAAGAGGGAGAATTAATTAGGAAGTAAAAAGAAAAGGAAGAAGAAAAGTAATTAGAAAGTCTCGAACTTGGTTAGAATGTTGACATAAAGTTTCGTTTCTTTACTTTTTTAAGTTTAAAACTTAAACTAATATGAACATAATTCAACTATCATAAAGTTTGTAATATCGGCTTCGAGGTCAGAAATTCGATTCTTCTATCTTACATATTGTCAAGGAAAAAAAAAAAAAAAGAATAATTTTAAAAGGGATAGTGTAAAATAAAATTTTAAAAAAGGAAAGAAAAAAAAAAAAAAAGAATAATTTTAAAAGGGATAGTGTAAAATAAAATTTTAAAAAAGGAAAGAAAAAAAAAAAAAAAGAATAATTTTAAAAGGGATAGTGTAAAATAAAATTTTAAAAAAGGAAAGAAAAAAAAAAAAAAAGAATAATTTTAAAAGGGATAGTGTAAAATAAAATTTTAAAAAAGGAAAGAAAAAAAAAAAAAAAAAAAAAAAGGTAAAGTTTAAGTTTAAAAGTGATACTCTCAAATAAGATTTGAATTATGGTAGGGATTAGGACTAGTATTTATTGCACCGTTAAGAAAGAAAAGAAAAAGAAAATGATAAAGTATTTACTATGTTGGAAAAACGTGAGGCTAATAGAAAACGACCTCGTTGGCTTCCGTACAAGAAACAAATTCTGATGCCGTTCAAGTTTCTTCGAATAATCCCTTAACAGATTGCATTGTATACGTGGGTTATTTACTTATTTATTTATTATTTCTTTTCTAAAAATTATTAATGAACATAATATTTTAGTTTAAAATGATTTTAGTCTCTTTTACTTTTAAATTTGATAATATTGTCGTCGTGCTTTTTAATTTATAAATTATTAACCTCTAGATTTTAATAAGTAGCATTTTGGTCTTTGTATTTTATAATTTGTAGCAATTTAATTTTTATTATAAGGATATTATTAAGATATAATGAACTTTCTTTTGCATATGGATTGATAAATTGATTGAGAGCAACTTTGTTTATAGATTATAAAGATTAATTTGTTTCACAATGAAAATTGACAATCAGTTTGATGAGACTTTTCACAATAAGGACTAAATTGCTACAAATTTGAAAGTACATGCTTAGATTGTTACATGATTTAGTTTAAGGACGAGTTTAAGATCCACTCAGTTAGTTTTGCATGAAAAGTTGAAGTAAGCATGTCCCACTAGTATGTTGCATTTTTGGGCATAAATGCATATCTTGACCTTGGTAGTGGGGTTTCTTATTGATTACATATACTCACCATTTTCACCATTTTCTTATGTTATGATTTTCAAGTAAGGGAAAGGATATATGGACGAATGACAAGGATAATCCGTGGTTGTCCATGGGACCAGAAGTAGCTTTTGCATAGTTATGATGTTTTAAACCACACTTGGGTGTCTAAACTACTTGAAATTTCTTAGCATATTCACTAATACAATTTTCCTAGAAGTTTATGTTTTTAACTGTTTTTATTATAGGGGTACCTCGAACTAAGGTTTTATGGTATTTGGATTTTTATTGTGATTAAAGGTATTTACTTTATAAAATGATTGATTCTTTTTTGCTTAAGTTGAAAAGAGTTGCTTTTCAAGTTATGCATGCACAAAATAATGGCCCTATTAGGAGTTTTAGAAAGTTGCGTTACAATTGGTATCAAAGCCAAGAGTTTTTGGTTCTTAGACTAACTTAGTATGTTACAATTGGTATCAAAGCCAAGAGTTTTTGGTTCTTAGACTAACTTAGTATGTAAGTACAAAGTGTCCATATGACCCATTAACTAATTCTTCGCCATCGCCAGGTATGCCTTGTAAATAAAGTTTCTATGAAAATCTTATGGAAAAATATACTTCAGTTTAGGGATCTTAAAGGTTAATGAAA
The DNA here is from genome assembly GCA_031780015.1 of Citrullus colocynthis. Lineage (NCBI taxonomy): Eukaryota > Viridiplantae > Streptophyta > Magnoliopsida > Cucurbitales > Cucurbitaceae > Citrullus > Citrullus colocynthis. The sequence continues at coordinate 2,006,433 of QLSR01000069.1, read as the reverse complement.
CTATGTTGAGTTATGACAATTTAGGAATAAAAGTATTATGTTTAAGCTAGGGAATAAACTTGTCTAGCGAAGAATTCATTAAGGATTGGTGTTATGTTTTCTAATGGGTAACGAGATTGGTGGTAGTACAAGAAATTTTTTCCTAAGCACGCACTTAGGGACAATTAGGGACAAGATTAAAGTTATTTTGAGGATTAGAAGTGAAAGGAATGAATCCTAGCGGAAGCGTGTGATCGTGTTCTTTGATTTCTTGAAAGAATTAAAAATACAAGTAATTAAGAAAAGGTTAAGCAACGTACCTTTGTCAATCCATAATTTTAGCAAAAATTTTCTCAAATCGATAGTCTTCTCCTTGTAGTCTTCCCTTTTCAAGAGATCTTCCTTGCCATGACTTTAACAAGAATCCAGTTTGTGAGACCAGTTTGTGAGAACCGCTTCTTGAAAGAATAGAAAAGAATTTTCTTAAAACTTTTCTAAGAAAATTAGGAGAATTTCTTGAGAGAGAGTTTTAGAGTAACCGTAAAGTTTATTCTTATGGAGAGTGTTTTATGAGGGCTCACAAGAGTCCTATTTATAAAACTCTATGGTTTACTCATAATTCTATTAGGATAACCTCTATGTAGAGATTTTAAATTAAATATTTGATAATATCAAAAATTAATAAATATTTACCCAAATAATATGTCATATTAAATGGTTTAAAATATTTAAATCTATTTAAATATTTATTTTTTTTATAGAATCTTTAATTTGCATCTCATCCAAATTAAAAAATTAATTATTTGAATTCAAATCAAATAAATGAATTAATTCTCCCTCTATTGATTTAATTCGAATCTTATTCAAATTAAATAATTTATTTATTTGAATCTCATTCAGATAAATTAATTCTTCATATTATAAAGTTATAATAAATCATATATTAATCATTCCAATACAATTAATATTTTCCCTGAAAATTTGAAGACTTCGATTATCTTTCAATCATATTTGATCCTTGTTGGTTCATGGTGAGCTAGTAAGGGGCCTTATGGACCTACAAATTATAAACTCAAATGCTCAAAGATTAATTAATTAAATTCTTTAATTAAATTAACCTCAATTCATAAACTACAAGGCAAAAGACCCATAATTCAACTCTTATGCACTGTTGAACTCTTCACGAGTTGTTCATAATTACAGTTGGGTCAAATGTTCGTTTTATCCCTGTAAGTACCTCTTTTCTTTAATGAACAATTTGTTTATGGTTCAACCATAAACTAAGTCCCTCTTGAGCTAGTGAGAGGGCAGGGCCCCTTGTTTAAGACCCGAAATCAACACTTAAGGGAAATGCTCATCTACTTACCCTATATGGGAATGAGTGAATGCTATCTTGTAAAGTTATGTTCTCAGCTCCCCATTCAGTCAAGTCCCCAAAATGGTAGGCTTATTGAGTTGGCAACTTGGGCCACTATCACCCATTCAAATCAAAGGACCAACCTCACAAGCAGGAGTTCATAAATCACTCAGGATTAAGATTGAGTCACACATGATCATCGTATGAAATATTAATCTCATCAATTAATGAATTTACAAAGAAAGATTAAATATTTTGCGGTCTGGTCTTATACGAACTCTTTGTATAGGATACCCCCACTCATATGTCTCCACATGAACGATTTGGATCAAACTATTTGTAACTATTACAAAGTGGGTCGTATCCATAATGTCGCCAGGATAAGACACCCAACCTTATCCATATACTATAGACTTTTAGGTTGTTTCTTAAACATGATCCACCTGTATGTTAACTACATGCATGTTCAAGATTTCATGCAATAACCTTGAATTTTTTTTCGTTAATGGATAAATTAATATTGCATAATTAATAATTAAATTAATTAACTAATCAATTACGAGGCTTTAGGGCACAAATCCAATAATCTCCCACTTGCACTAAAACTAGTGAGACATGTATCCTAGGACATACTCTATACCTAACATGATCTCCCACTTGCCCTAGCGAAGAAGAGACATGTCTCGTAATCTTAGACATTCTAAGTGACTCTCATACACTTTAGCCTAGAGAGTTCTTTTATATAAATCAAACCATATGTCATTCAAAGTCATCTTGGTCACTACCATGAAACTTTCTCTCAATATGCCTTATCCTAGAAGTAGGTGTCTACTTAATATTCTTAGTCTTAGTCTTTGCACCACTATTATCTCATAAAATGTGATAGACTAACTCAGAACTGAAACACTTTCAGAACTATAGGGATATTTTATGGCTACACAAAGTTTTGCTTCATAAGCAAAACCAAATGTCTTGTGTACCAATCTCCACCACATAGGATAAAATTTGATCTTACCATAGATTTCTTTAAATCTTTGTAAGGCACAGTGTATCTTGTGAAAGATCAAATCTTAACACTATACACAAAATTTATCATTATCGATAGATACTTTGAGAAAGTTTTTAATTTTCTACTCAATGGTCACACCATTGATATAAACAATATAACCAACCAATTATATGTTAATTCTCATTTATGCATTAATTATGTCATAGGAGAGAAGATAATTAATCATATGTCTTCAACACTTGAGGTTTCTTAGGATACTCTTCCTTAGACTTAACTTTACATTTGAATGATACAATATCATTCTTTTGAAGTTGTGCATCGAATATTTGACAAACATTTTGTAAATGTAAGATGATTGAGACAAACTTAACATTATGTCCTTAATTGGTTAGGTAGTCAAATTTTTATATTATATTAAATCATTCATAATGAGTCATCATTAACATAAATCATGAGAAATATCCACTTGTCAATTAATGACTCTCTTGTCTATACAAGATCATTAATATTTATTCAAAGTCATAGATTATGATATCTTTTATGAAACCTCGTATTCAAAGATCTCTAATTGCCTAATTCATTTCTCAAATGAACTAATACAATTTTGCAAACTCTTTACAATTGATCTTTGAAAGTTGAACTCATTAATTTGTTTGTGTAGATGCATTCTTTAAATTTTTTTTTATAAAAGAATCTACATTCATTTTACATATCTCATATGCAATAAGGAACAATGATCAAGAGACCCGTTTACGGCAACGAGTGAGAAAATTGACTCATAGTCTAGTTTCTTTCAATAGGTTTTACCTTTTTGCTATAAGTTTTACTTTGAGGATCTATATTTTCTTATCTTCACATGTAGGTCTCTTTTTTAGATCTATTCATATCCTATGAGTTTTATCCCATCAAGAAAATCTACAAATCCATACTGACATGAAGTGCGAAAACTTTATCTTGAGTTCATGACTTTGACCTAGCAATCCTTGTCAACATCCCTCAACACGACTTTTGAGGATGATAAACCTTTAAATTTGTCAACTAATATGGCAATTTTGACTTCAATTAAGTCATATTAAAGGTTGAGTTATCCAGTAACTCTTCCACTGCGATGAAGGCTCATCATGTTTGACTAGGATTCATTTGACATTCAAATGTAATTTAATGGTTAATAAAATTTATTAACTCTTAGTGGATTTACTTGAAACCAAAGTATCAACACTATTTGACCTTAGTAAAAGTTTATAGTTTTTTATTCAACATTTCTTATAAAATTAATATTTATCTTACAAATACTTTATTTTATTATAATTACATAAAAGACCATTCTTTTCCTCCATGAGGACAACCTACTCTTAGGCATATCCGTGAACATGTATATTCTTTTGGGTTTATTTCAACATGTGCATCAACGTTCTCATATCTGAAATGTTGTAAACTAGTTTACTACACTTCCATAATCCAAAATTGTCTCCAAGATAGTTTTGGAGGGAACAATGTTCACAATGCAATCTCTATTGCACGTCCTAACCAGAGAATGTCAATGATGTGTAACTAATTAATGATGTAACCTTGTCTAACAAAGTACTCATCATTAATGTGACCCAGTCTAACAAGGTCATCTTTCTCCTCAATTTCACACAAATTATATCTAATGCTTAAGCTCGAGATATAATCTCATTTTCTAGGCTTAGTACTGAGATTTTTGTACTTTTATGATCTGATCATAATGTCTTGATAGACTTGCCTAATTGATTTAAACTTTAGTTTGACTTCTTTGAACTCTTCAAAGAAAAGACTTGAGCTGTATTAGATAAAGATATTGATACACTAAATATTCATCAATCCAATTGATGAAATATTTACAATGTTTGTTTGACTTTTACATTCACCAGATCTCTTAGGTCAAAATGTGTAGGTCAAATGTGTTCTTTAGTCTTTTGCCTTATTCAATAAGATCCAGTGACTATCTTGCATAAAAGGCAATATCTTCAAACAGGTAAAGTAATTTAACTCTAACTCTTAGAGAATTACATGTACTAGTCATTTTATGAAAATGGATAATAATCAACTTTAATTACCAAAGCCAAGTATCTTTTAGGAGAAAATAATAAGTCTTTTCATTTTGGAATAAATAATCTTGAATTTCTTGGTGTAGTATTTGTATATGTTAAAGATTTTATCACATACTAATTGTACTTATTTGGGGCTGAAAATATTTTCAAATAACTTTTGCAAAAATGCTTTATTATCATAAAACATTCATACCTTATTAATTAATTAGTGTTATAATATATATTTTATATATTATGTATAATCGTCATTTATCCTAGTTGTACATACCTAGTCTAAGGTTTCCTTGTTCCCTATATATATGTAACTTTATTCTCACTAATACAAGGTGAATACATTCTAAATTATTGAGTACATGGTATCAGAGCATCTAAGGTTTAGAATATTTGTTTGGTGGCTAGCCTTTCACAAATTAGGAGGAGCATTGCCATCATCTATTGTTGTTTGTCTTTGTTGGTTGCCGAAAAACGTTGTGCGTGAAGCTCACACGCCGCCGGAAGAAAACTACTTTGTCGCCATGTGGCGGTGTATGAGAGCGGGTGGGAGCTTCATTTCATGGTTTGTCGGTTGGGTTCGCCTCATGTCCTCTTTCCCGATCAGTTTGTGCATTTGGTTCCATAAAAAACTATTCAGCTGTGAAGATATTTGAAGAATACATCTTTGTTTTTAGGGTTTCTGGCTGTTTTGTCCAATTTTGTGGCTATTTTGGTCATTCGGGTTGATTTTACCTTAGTTTTGGTGGTATCTAATGTGATTCCTGATACAAGTCACAAGTGCACGGGTCAAGTTATAATATAACACAGTCAAAGTATGAACATCATTCCACTGAGAATCCAATTGTGAGAGTTTAAATCACTTAGCTATTTTAGAGTTGAGTCAATTTTATTTGAGGATTCAACTTCAAGTTGGTGATTTGAGAAAGCAAATAAGGAAAGAAATTAAAGTTGAAAGTCAAGAGTCAAAGAGAGTTCCAGGGTATTGAATCCTTGTTTAATCCATTATGCAACATTTTAGGGTTCATGGAATTGATTGTAAAGCATATGCTTAAGTCTAGCAACATAAATTCGGGTTATTTTCTATAAAAAACAACCTTTTCTCATGCAACCTAATTGATTACTAACATCGTGAAACCAAGTTAGATCACATGGCACTAAGATTAGTCTTTAGCAACTTCATTATTAATCTAACTATGTCCATGGGAGATTAATAACGATTCATTGTTATAGATCCAATTAAACATGCAATTCCTTACATCATACATCTAATCTAGCAAGCATGGATGGCCAATCAACAAGAGTTAAGCACAATAACAATGAAAAGCATACTCATTAAAACAATCCATGAAAGTCTCCAACATTAGCATAACTTCAAAAACAATCATCAATACCCTAAAACTAAAGAGTTTAGCTACTCATAGCTTTAAACACCTTTTTCAAGACAATTTTCAACATAGAAAGAGTGTAAAGGAAGAAAAACTCTACTGTAACGAGCCTTTGATTTAGGAGGAATCGCCAAGATTTCCGTGATTGTCACGTCGGGAACTTGAACGGGCACCAAATTCTCTCTCAAATACTTATCTTTCTTCCTTTCAGCCAACTCACTTTTTGAGGTTCTGTATTTCATGATTAGGGTTTTTGGAAACCCCTATATATATAGACTTGGCCGCCCTAAATTCTTTCCAAAATTGGAGATTTTTTATTTTAGGAAAATTGGCGTCACTATGCTCTTGCTGTCTGTCATCAAAGCATAGTGCAGTGATAGACGTTGTTCGTCATGGAAGGTTGGTTTCAAGTGCAATGTCGCAGAGCTACGACGCTCTTCGCACAGCACAGTGATGCTATGCTCCCTCAACTGGTGATTTTTTTATGCTCTCGAGCTGAGAGCGCCGAGAGCAACGCAGAGACGCTCTCGGCTGCACTGCCCTGCCTCTAGAGTTTTCTGGAATTTTCTTCCGGTTATCGCTCGATTTTGGCTTGGTTTGGTCTTTTTAGCCTTTGGACACTTAATTTCTCCATTATTACCTGAAAACCACTAGCAAAAACATTAAATCTAACAAAAACATCCCTAAATCAAAGGCAAGAAAAGCACTTTTTAGGTGCTTTTCACCACTCCAAACTTAGAAATGTGTTAGTCCCGAGCAAAGAAAAGAATCAAACATAGGGGGTTAAGAGAGAAGTACGCTAGTGACTCATGTCTCAAAGAATAGCATTTAAGAGCTCAAGTAGAAACATACAAGCATATCTATATCGTTATAAACATTCAAAGCTAAATCTTGCCATCTCCCATGAGTGTGTGTTCAAGCCTCCTTCAATTTAAAATGTGAAAACTCAAATTAGGACTTAAGAGAACTTCTCAAGTATCCCTAAACTCCAGCTCGTGCACCAATCTTCAAGAATCTACACATTTCGAGAGAGTAATATGTCGACTAAGGTGCCATACAATTATTATTTTTTTTTCCATGGGCCCTAAACTTGCATTCTTTTACCTAAGGGTACTAGCTTTCAAATATTCACTGTAGAAACTCGTACCTAGTTACTTCCCAGGCGTCCTTACTGATCACAGCAAAGGCAACTCTTTTTACCCTCATCCATGCATACTTGTTACAAGTTTAACATTTTGAATGATATATATATAAACATTAAAGCTCATACATTTTTTTGCACACTTTTTCAAAGGCATAAATATTCTTTTCTTCTTCCTTAGTCTAACATTACAAACCATCATGCATTTCAACTCTCTAACTGGTGGGGCCTTTTGGGTGACAACCAAATACACCCAACTTAATCATTTTCTAAGTTAAAATTTCTAAATTAAAGTGGTTACGTGCTTAAGAATATGAGAGATTTTAAGAGGGACTTAAATGGATTTAACTCAAGATAATGCTATCCTGTTTCCACAATAAGTCATCTTGTATGCATATTCAAATCTCATCATGGGCAATCAACATCAAAAGCACACAACCATAAAATATTCCCATCATCTTTGAAAGCTAAAAAAATTTCAAAATTTTTGAAAATTCCATCAACATGCATATAATCATTGAAACCTCTTAAACATGCATAACATGATAAGAAAACACACACAAAAGTACAAGTGACACTTCCCACCCCAAACTTAGAAACATGCATTGTTCTTAATGCATAAGAGAATCAAGCAAAGAAAGAACAAGTCTGGGAGCAAGCGGGAAGCCACCAAACAGGCTGGTGGAAAGAGTACTTTTTGTGATGAATGAAGATCTTGAAAATAATAAAGCATATGAATGACTCCACGAGCGCTTGTTTTAAGGTCTTTTAGCTAGACTAAAAATAAAACAAAGAAGTTAATCTAAAAAGGAAAATAAAGAAAGCAATAAAATTGGGTTGCCTCCCAACAAACGCTTGCTTTAAGGTCTTTTAGCTAGACTGAACCACTTGATCATTCAATAAAGACAAGGTTCTCAATTTAGCGTTCTTCATCACTGATGTAGTGTTTTAATCGTTGACCATTCATTTTGAAAGTTGTCCCATCATTTCCTTGCAACTCCACTGCTCCATGTGGGGATACCTTCACAACGACAAAGGGTCCCGACCAACGTATCCTTACCTTACCTAGAAACAAACGTAAACGTGAATTGAAAAGTAAAACTCTTTGTCTAGGTAAAAAGGTTTGTGGGGTAATCTTCTTATCATGCCATTAAGCGGTGCGCTTCTTGTAGAGTTTAGCATTCTCAAAAGCTTAAGCGCAAAACTCCTCCATCTCATTGAGTTCTAAGAGGCATTTCTCACTGGCTTTTTCAAAATTCATGTTCATCTTCTTGATGGCCTAGTGAGCTCTATGCTCGAGCTCTACCAGCAAGTGACAAGCCTCAACTTGTACAGAAAAGTACCTATTGGGGTTTCGAAAGCTATGTGATAGGCTCACAGTGCATCATTGAGCTTTAGAGCCCAATCCTTCTTGTTGATCTTAACAATCTTTTTCAAAACCTGCTTGATTTCCCTATTAGACAACTCAACAAGACCATTAGTTTGAGAATGATAAGCTGTAGCAATTTGATGATTAACACCATACTTTTGCATCATGGCTTCAAACAATTCATCACTAATAATAGCTCTAGGCGCGCCAAAACGTGTGAATATGTTCTTATGCAAGAATTTCAAAACAGTGGGGGCATCATTTATCCTAGTAGCTATGGCTTCTACCCATTTAGATACATAATCAACTACAACTAGAATATATAGGTAGGCATTAGAAGAAACAGGAAAAGGTCCCATAAAGTAAATACCTCACATGTCGAAGAGCTCACCTCCAAGATAGGTTTCATGGGAAGCTCATGTTGTCTAGAGATATTGCCAGTACATTGGCACCTATCACATGATTTCACAAAGCTATAACAGTCCTTAAAAAGAGAGGGCCAATAAAAACCTGATTGAAGTTCTTAAATGTAGTTCTAGTGGGTCCAAAGTGACCTCCATAGAGAGAGGCATGACATGAGTTTATAATACTTACCACCTCTTCTTTAGGCACACACCTTCTTATTATGTTGTCAGCACAAACCTTGTAAAGAAATAGGTCCGACCAATGATCTGATCTGATATTGTGCAAAAACCTCTTTCTTTGTTGAGTGTTCATGCCAGGTAGCAGATGTCCTCCTGCAAGATAGTTAACAAAGTTATCAAACCAAGGTAAACTATCTTTTACCTGATACAGTTGTTCATCAGGGAATGTCTCAATAATGGGAGAGCAAGGGTCATCATCCTCATTCTCCATTCTAGATAGATGGTCTGCAACCACATTTTCACATCCATTTTGCTAAAGTGCCAAACACTTGTTATACGTTTATCTTTATTATTAAGCTTACTACTATGCGTTTAATATGTATGCATTTAACATGCTTAATACTATGCGTTTCTAGTCTGTCAAGTTTTCCTATTCTTAACCCAAGTATAAGCAAAAAAATAGGTTTACTCGGTGAGTCTGAGGTCGAACACAGGGACTATGCAGATTCTAAAATTCGATGGATTAATTGAGTTGGAGTGGTAACCAAAAATATTTAACAAGTGATGCGTCTAACTAAAGAAAGCGACTATGCGTTTAACTAAAGAAAGCAATAACATGTACACTAGATTAAAAGGTGGTGGATGGTAAGGTATGCGACACAGCAAGTTCAGCTAAGTGGATTAAATGAATGGATAAAACAGGGTTCGGGTTGGTTAACATCTAAAATCAAAAACGCATAGTGATAGTCTATTCATACTTGCGACTCTTTTCCCGGTTGTCAGCCGCTATGCATTATATGTCTATACCGCATAGGAGAGTGTTAAGTACCAAGGTTATTCCTATATCTAGGTAACACTTCTTAGCCTTGTCAATTGAGTTCCACAATCACTTACTCTCTCGAGGAGTCTGATTATTACTACTTATATCGATTAGCTAGATAGACATAAGCATCAGATTAAGATTACAATTGACAAGATGCAATAGTTACACTATGGTTCTTATTTAGATGCTAACGCAACCTGTGACCCTTGAAAGATTAGCTACTCATGAATTCAAAGTAATAAGCGAAAAGTGTAGAGAAATGGATAGAAATGGAAGAATTGTAGATTAATAAACGAAATACAATTTTAGACAGTACAATGTCTTGATAACAAATCTAAAATCAAAGCTAGAAAAAGATAGAAAGCAGGAAGGCATTTCAATATCTTGAGTCGCCGAATGGAAGCGTGAGATCTACTGTGAAGTGGTCAGGCGAATGGAAGACTCTTCTCTCTTGAGCTATTCGTCTCCGGTTGTCTTCTGGAGACAACTCTGCTGTCACTTAGGAATTCTTTCGAGAATCAACAACCCTTTTTCAGCTTGCAAGTCTACCCTTTTATAGGGGCTGCATTCGTAATCAGTGGGAAATCTGCGTGATTGGAGATGCAATTGATGTCGTGCGTCTATCTAGCCTAATTGCTTAATTCTCGGTTCAATTTAGATCCACCACTTTAGCCGCAGATCATGCATGTCAATCTTTCCGACAATCTCTCAAGATTCTGATCTGATTTTCCGCTGCCTTGCGTTTCTGGTCGTTATGCGTCCATGGAGAACTTGGGTTCATGCGTTTACTTATGTCTACACATCCATATGTTACTAACGCATCATCCTGCGTTGAGCGGTTGTCAGCGCATCCACAAGTTGCTTGCATTCCTGCGTTAAAACATGCGTTTTAGGCTTAGAAATCTTCAAAACGATTATCTTCATCAATTAACAAGAGTAGAACGCATAGGAGGATTCTCTATTTAATCTCTATTTTTCTAAGAGAAAGGCTGTAATAACTTGTATTTCTACAAGTTATCACATTTCTATCCTTTATGTCAAGGTTAAATTTCTGCAACAACAGAATCCATCAATTTAGCCAATATTTCTTTGCAAACAAATATTTCAAAGCAGCATGATCAGTATGCATTACAATCTTAGATTCAAGCAAGAAAGGTCTAAATTTATCAAGGATAAACATAACAACCAGTAGTTCTTTTTCAGTAGTGGTATAATTCTGTTGAGTGCTATCAAGAGTCCTATTAGCATAGTGAAGTGCCCTAAACGTTATTTCAACGTTGGCCTAAGATAGCTCCTAAAGCATAATTACTAGTATCACACATGATATCAAAAGATTGACCCCATTCAGGAGCAACAATAATAGGTGCAGAAATCAATTTATCCTTCAAAGTATTAAAAGCTAGTAGACATGCATCATCAAATACAAATTTAGCTTCCTTTTCTAACAGATTACTCAAGGGCTTTGTAATTTTACAAAAATCTTTAATAAATCTCCTAAAGAACTCTACATGTCCTAGGAAGCTTCTACCTCCTTTCACATTAGTGCGAGGTGGTAGTTGTTCAATGGTGGCAATTTTGGCCCTATCCACCTCCAATTATTTATAAGGGACTTTGTGCCATAGAACAATGCCCTCCTTTACCATGAAGTGATATTTTTCCCAATTTAACACAAAGTTATCATCCTGGCACTTCCGCAAAATACGTTTAAGATTACAAGACAATAATCAAATGAGGACCCAAAAATAGTAAAAACATCCATGAAACTTCCATTATGTCCTCAATGAGCTCCTGAAAAATAGGCATCATACAAAGTTGGAACGTAGCAGAAGCATTACATAAATCAAAAGGCATTCTCCTAAAAGCAAATGTCCCGTAAGGACGAGTGAATTTAGTCTTTTCTGGTCCTCAGGAGCAATGGCGACTTAGTTATATCCAGAATATTCATCCAAGAAGCAAAAATGAAAATAACCTGTAAGTTTGTCAAGCATTTGATCTACAAAAGAAAGAGGAAAATGATATTTTCTAGTAGTCTTATTCAACTTCCTGTAATCACTGCACACACGCCATCCTGTCATAGTTCTAGTGGCAGTTAACTCATGTTTCATATTTTTGACAACTGTCATTCCACCTTTCTTGGATACTACTTGAATAGGACTTACCCATGAACTATCAGAGATGACATAAATAATACCCGCATTCATAAGCTTGAGCACTTCTTTCTTGACTATCTCTTTCATAGCGGGGTTAAGTCTCCTTTGGTGTTCCACTAAGGAGTAAAGGTATCTTCCATCAAAATTTTGTGCATACAAACTAATGAACTAATACCTTTAAGATACTCAATAGACTAACCAATAGAAGACTTATGCTCCCTTAGCATCAACTTCTCTTCCTTCACATAATTCAAAAGTCAGAAGATATAATAACAGGAGAAGAATAAGAGTTACCCAAAAATACATATTTTAAATGAGAAGGTAACACTTTCAATTCTAAAGCAAGTTTCACAACATTGACATTATTCACAACATGCAAAGGAGCTAGAGGTATAGGTTTATATATTTTAGTAGATACTAGCATACTATCTAACCATTTAGCATACAAAGCAATTTCATCAAGTATAGTATCCACATCATCAAAATCAAAATCAACTATTCTTTGTTCCAAGTGATCAGTAGCAAGCACAACCTCAACATGCTCAGAAACAGTTTGATCAATTATATCAATTGCATGGCAAGTACTACCGTCATCATGATGACTCAAGGACTTGTAAATATTAAAGATAACATTCTCTTCATTTACCCTTAAAGTCAACTTCCCTTGTTGAACATCAATGATGGCCCTTCCAGTTACTAGAAATGGGCGCCAAAAAATGATAGGTATCTCAGAATCCTCCTCCATGTCTAAGACTACAAAATCCGCAGGGAAGATAAACTTGACAACTCTAACCAACACATCCTCAACAATACCTCTAGGATAAGCCAAGGATCTATCAGCTAATTGCAAGATAATTGTAATGGGTTGTACTTCTGCAATGTCAAGCTTCTTGTAGATAGATAAAGACATTAAGTTGATAGAAGAACCAAGATCACATAGAGATCTAGTCTCATTTAAAGAACCAATATTGCAGGTATAGTAAAACTCCTTGGATATTTTAATTTCTGTGGTAGCTTCTTTTGTAGCACAACACTGCACTCCTCTGTCATGTTAATCATCTCATATTGCACAAACCTCTTCTTTTTAAACAAGATATCTTTCATGAATTTAGCATAGTTGAGCATTTGCTCTAAAGCCTCAGCAAATAGAATATTAATGTGAAGCTTTTTTAATAACTCTAAAAATTTAGCAAATTGGGAGTTTATTTCTTTCTTTTGAAAACGTTGAGAATAGGGCAAAGTGTTAGGTACAAAAGGTAAAGAGTTAGATGACTTACTTGAAGATGCCAGTTCCTTTACCTTTTCCTTCTTTTCTATGACCTCCTTGGGTTCATCTTCTAAGATAGGCTCATGGATGGTCTCATTCGTCTCTTGCTTCTCATCCTCATCATCAATTAAAGGTGTGGACAACTTTTTCCCACTTGTCAAAGTCAAGGCCTTGCACTCCTTTTTTGGATTCTTCTCGAAACAACTAGCAAACTTACCCTTTTGCATTGTTTGAAAAGAAGTGGCTATTTGACTTATTTGCACCTCAATGTTGTGAATAATAGTCTTGCCATGACTTTACACAGTGTTCTTTAGTGCAGTGGTCCTTCCTCTAGATTCTATAATGAACTCAACCATCAAATCTTTTATGTTGGACTTCTTCTCAGTGTGGGATGGACCTGCATAAGAGAAACTAGGAGGACCCTGCAAAACATTCTTATTGTTAGTATAAGAAAAGCTTTCATGGTTCCTTAAGCTTGGATGGTAATGAGTTGGAAGTTGTTATTTGTGGCCTCTATAATGTCCTCTATCAACATAGTTGGTCGCCTCATTGTCATCATTGCTCCAACTCCTTTTAGGTAGCCATCTCCAAAGCCATAGTGGCAAGAGATGCTATAAATGGTGAAGTCACTTGAGCTTGGTCCCCTGCAATCAATTTAGAAAGAGCATTAGTAAGGGAAGCCATTTGAGCTTTAAGAGAATTTACCTCATACACCTCATACAATTTGACAGCCTTTAGGGTAGTTGCGGAAGACATTTCACATGACTAATTGTAAGATGTGTTGGCCATGTCTTCAAGTATGGTATAGGCTTCTTGATCGGTTTTAGAAAAGATAGAACCTTCAACGGTGGCATCTAAAATAGATTTTGTTGAGCTTGACAATCTATTGTAGAATAGCTGAATTTGCAACCAATTCGAATAACCATGTTGAGGGCATCGTCTCAAGCGATCCTTGTACCTCTCCCATGCCTCATACACTTGCTCATTTTCTAGTTGGTGCAACGTATCAATCTCCGTTCTCAATCATTGGGACTTAGCTGGTAGAAAATATTTGTTTAAGGAAGCTTGAGCCAAGATCTCCCATGTAGTGATACTCTCCAGTGGTATGGTTTCCCACCAAACCTTTGCTCGGTTCTATAAAGAAAAAGGGAAGAATCTTAGTTTGATAGCATCATTGAAAACTCCATTCATCTTTACTATCCTACATATCTTTAGGAAAGACCGAAGGTGCTTATGAGGATCTTCATTTGTTCTTCCTCTAAAAGCAAGTTTTTTAGCCATTTGAATCAACCCCATTTTTAGCTCAAAGTTGTTGATATTGATGGACACGTTCACAATATCGGGTTGATTTGCTGGTGGTTTTGGTTGAAAGTAATCTCAAATTACCTTAGGTATCTACTCTGTCATTTCTTTGGTGGGATTGTGTTGAACTCTTAGATTCCTTCTAAATGTCCTATCAATCTCAGGATCAAGAGGAAGAATATTAGTATCATCATGAGGCATAAACCAACAAAATTAGCAACAAAAATAATATACACCTCAAATTAAGATCTATCAACTCTTATGAATATTAAACAATAAAAACCGTTCTTTTGATCCCTGACAATGGCACCAAAAACTTGATGCAAGCCGCAAGTACACGATTCAAGTTATAATATAAGACAGTCAAAGTCTGAATATCGTTCCATTAAGGATCCAATTGTGAGAGTTTAAATTACTTAGCTAGTCTAGAGTTGGGTCAATTTTATTTGAGGATTCGACTTCAAGTTGGTAATTTGAGAAAGTAAATAAGGAAAGCCATTAAAGTTGAAAGCCAAAAGTCAAAGAGAGTTCTAGGGTATTGAATCCTTGTTTAATCCATTATGCAACATTCTAGGGTTCATGGAATTGATTGTAAATCATATGCTTAAGTCTAGAAACATAAATCAATGTTATTTTCTATCAAAAACAACATTTTCTCATGCAACCTAATTGATTGTTAGATCACATGGCAGTAAGATTAGTTTTTAGCAACTTTCATTATTAACCTAACTATGTCCATAAGAGATTAATAACGATTCATTGTTATAGATCTGATTAGACATGCAATTCCTTAAATCATACATCTAATCTAGCAAGCATGGGTGGCCAATCAACAAGAGTTAAGCACAATAACAATGAAAAGTAGTATACTCATTACAGCAATCCATGAACAGTCTACAACATTAGCATAACTTCACAAACAAATCATCAATACCCTAAAACAAAAGAGTTTAGCTGCTCATAGCTTTATACAACATGTTTAAGACAATTTTTAGCATAGAAAGAGTGTAAAGAAAGAAAAACTCTACTATAACAAGCTTTTGGTTGAGGAGGAATTGCCATGGCTTTCGTGATTGTCACGTAGGGAACTCCAACGGGCAACAAATTCTCTCTCAAACACTTATCTCTTTTCCTTGCAGCTAACTCACTTTTCGAGGCTCTGTATTTCATGATTAGGGTTGCTAGAAACCCCTTAATATATAGACTCGGTTGTCCTAAATTCTTTTCAAAATTGAAGATTTTTTATGTTAGGAAAACTAGCGTTGCTGCACTCTCATTAAAACGTAGCGCAACGACGCTCTTGGGCAGCGCCGCTGTCCGTCATGGAAGGCTGGTTTCAAGCGCAGCACCGCAGTGCTACTATGTTCTTTGCACACCGTAGCGACACTCTATCACAACGATGTTACGCTCCTTCAGCTACTAATTTTTTATGCTCTCGGGTTGAGAGTGCCGCGGGCAACGCAATGACACTCTTGGTTGCGTTGCCTTGCCTCCAGGGTTTTTTTGCATTTTCTTCTAGTTTGGCTCGTTTTTGGCTTGGTTTGGTCTTTTTAGCCTTTGGACATTTAATTTTTCCATTATTACTTGAAAAACCAGTTGCAAACATATTAAATCGAGTAAAAACATCCCTAAATCAAAGGCAAGAAAAGCACTTTTTAGGTGCTTTTCAATTCCCCTAACCTCAAAGATCATAGAACACAAGTTAAATGGATCTAATTACTATGATTGGTGTCGGACAATTCTATTTTATTTCGAAGTACGGATATGGATGATTATATGACTGTGAATCCACCAAAGAGATGAAAAAAAAGAAGAATGATTAGCTTCATGATGACACTTGACTTTATCTTCAGATAAAAAATTCCATTAAAAGTGAGGTAATTGGTTTGGTTGATCATTGTAATTCTGTGAAGGAGCTCTTAGAATTTTTAGAATTTCTATACTCGAGTAAGCAGCAAGTCCATATAATGTTTGAAGTTTGTATGTAGTTCTTTCATGCTGAACAGAAAGCAGAATCTGTGACTAGCTACTTTATGAGCCTTAAGAGAAATAGTTGTCGAGCTTACTTTGTTATTACTTGTCTGCCTAGATGTTAATGTTCAACAAGCTCAATGAAAAAAGATGGTTGTTATGATCTTTCTGAATGGACTTTTACCTGAATTTGGAGTGGCTAAAACACATATTCTCTCTAACTCTAGGATCTTGTCATTAGAAGATGCTTTCAGTCGTGTTCTTCGTATTGAGAGTTCTCAATCCAGTTTGCCTATCCCTTAACCTAGCAGCACCCTTATTAGCAAGAGTAATAACCCCAAGGTCCTTCGAGTGATGGATAACAATTTTCAGAGAACTAATTATGATAATCGAAAATCAGATTCTCAGGAGATTGTCTGTAACTACTGCCGTAAGTCTGGCCATTTGAAACGTGACTGTTAGAATTTGTTGTATAAAAATCCATGATCTCAGCATGCTCAGATAGCTTCCACCAGTGGTATGATAGAGAAGTCGGTTACCATTTTCGCAGAGGAGTTTGCTAAATTTCAAGTGTACCAGGACTCGTTACAAACATCATCTTCATCTAACCCTACTGCCACCATTGCTGATACAGGTAATACGAAATGTCTCCTTACATCATCTACCAAATGGGTCATAGGCTCTAGTGCCACAGCTCATATGAAAAGTAATTCTAGCTTATTTTCTACACCATTGTCCCTTGCCTTTTCCCCACCTGTCACTTTGGCAGATGACTCAACATCCTCTGTTCTTGGTCCTGGCACCATTAACCTTTCCTCATCCTTTTCTCTATCTTTTGTCTTACATTTTCCTCAACTATCCTTTAATTTAATTTCTACTAGCCATCTTACTCATGACCTTAACTGTGTTGTCTCATTTTTTCCTAGTTATTGCTTGTTTCAGGATCGTACGACGAAGAAGATTATTGGTAGATCATATGAGTTAGGGGGCCTTTATATTTTTTATCACTATATACTGAAAGTTATGGCTTGCTCAGGAGTTACATCTCTGTTTGAATTTCTTTATCGTTTGGGTCATCTGTCTTTGTTCGTGTTGAAGAAACTTTATCTAGCATTCTGGTCTTTATCCTCTTTGAATTGTGTTTCATGTCAATTTCCTAAATTTCATCATCTTAGTTTTAGTCCTAGAGTCAATAAACAAGCAAGTGCTCCATTTGAATTAGTTCATTCTGATATTTGGGGTCTGTGCCTAGATGTATCCCAAACATTTTTAAGTTATTTTGTTATTTTAGTTGACAATTATTCTCATTTGACTTGGTTAAACTTAATGAAAAATCGTTCTGAGTTACTATATCACTTTTGTGTTTTTCATGCTAAAATTCAAAATCATTTCAATGTCTTTATCAAAACTTTGCGCACTGATAATGTTGGCGAATATTTTTCTCATGTGCTTGGATCTTACTTGAGTGAACATGGCATCGTTTATCAATCATCTTGTGCCGACACTCCATCCCAAAATGGAGTGGCTGAATGATATAATAAGCACTTACTTAAAACTGCACGTGCATTATCCTTTTAAATGCATGTTCCAAAGCAATTTTCAGTCGATGCTATTTCAACCTCTTCTTTTCTAATTAATAGAATGTCTTCCTCTGTTCTTCATAGTGAGATTCCTTATCGTGTTATTTCTCCTACCAAATCTTTATTTCCTATTACTTCGAAGATATTTGGTTGCATTTGTTTTGCTCGAGATGTTCGTCCTCATCGTACCAAGTTAGATCCCAAATCCTTGAAATGCATATTCTTAGGTTATTCACGTGTTGAAAAAGGGTATCATTGTTTTTGTCCTACTTTTAATCGGTATCTTGTCTCCCATTATGTTACATTTTTTGAAGATATGCCCTTTAGTCAATCATCGTCGAGTTCGTTTTAGGGGGAGGAAGACGATTTTTTTATCTATGAGATTAGCTCTCCCGCTGAAAACGCTTGAAAAGTGCTTTCTATTCTCTCAAATTAAGGGAGTTTATATTAGATTTCACTTGATTGCTAGGGTTTTAGGTCAAAATAAAGAAAATTAGAAGTGAAGACCAAAAGATCAAAACCGAGCCAAAATTCAGTGAAAAAGTGAAGGAAACTTCAAATTTGCCAAGAACAGGGCAGCATCGTGGCGTTTCTTCTTGAGAGCAACGTCTGTCTTAGCGCAGCACCACTGTCGCAATACTGCGGCACGGTGCCGAGGGTAGGTTTCTCTAACCCACAACATCGCGATGTCATCCTATAGCGCGGCGGTGCCAACCTTTATTGTCAGTCAACGCTCCATTGATCAGTATCATTATAAAACCTACTTTCATTTGTAACTGTTAAACATAAGTATGTAGTATTGCTGTTAACTTATTTACTTGTTCTCTCTCTTGTAGATCGAAGGAGGAAGTGGAGGAAGTAGGAAGTAATTTTTGGTAAGTTGAATATTTAAGTCATTAAGAGGAAACCAAGTTAGAATTGACTTTGAAATTAATTGGGGCACAAAAGCGGATTTTTAAATTAAAAAGAAAGAAAGAAAGAAATAGAAAAAGAAAGAAAAAGAAAAGGAAAGAAAAAGGAAAAAATGATAAATAGAGAAAAAAAAAGGAAAGAGATAGGGGAGAGTTAAGTCAGTAGGGAAGTTTTGGTGCATATGAACGAAGTTGTCAATCTTATTCCATTTGTCAAACTTCAAACTGACTCCATCTTTTAGCTGAGCAACAAGGGGAGGTAGAAGAAAGAGTCTAGGGCAAATTCGTGTAGAATTCTAGTCGGTTTCGTGGTGTAATTGAAGTTGAAACAGAAGGTTTGGTTGCTGTCAATCTGAGCAAATATGATATCTGGAGGATAGCAAGCTGTAGAGATCGAGTTTAGGGCTGAAACTTTGAGGTTAGTAATTTAATTCAAATCTTAACAACTTTTATGAAGGATAGTTGAGCTGAATGTGAACATAAACAGGTTTAATTATAGGCGAAAGTGACTGATACGGATTCCTCGAGTGATCTGGAGTAGGGCGATGTAAATTGGGAATATCTGTGAAACGAAGAGGATTTTCTCTCTGAAATTTTGAGGTAAGCTATAAAACACATTTCTTTACAAGTTTTTAGAAGGAAAGAAGTTTTAATTCGGGCTAGAAATACGACTTTTAACAGATAGGAGTGAAGATAGAAGCCAAGACAGAAGCAGAATGAGACAAGTTTCGCTGGAAAAAGCAGCGACAGGGAAGGGGTAAGGGTGAGCAGCGAGACGAGTCTCGCTAGTGTCGCTACTCTAGTTGATCAAATAAGTCCCCCTGATTTTGCCTAGTCTCGCTAGTCTCGCTAGTTCATAGTATCGCAGGTACAGTTTGGTCTTTTGCTTGAATTTGTTGGTTTAGTCTCACTAATGGCCTGAATCTCGTTCATTAGTGAACTCTTTTATGAAATGTAGCCTCGGTTAGCATTTCATTGTGGAATATAGTCTCGGTGATGGTTTTTTTCATGAAGTAGAGTCTCAGTAGTGAATAATAGAAATGTATAAGGCTTGTTTGCTAAGTAAAAAGAAATTTTAAAGAAATCTAACAAAGGAAAATGTATTATTTCAGGCTGAAAGGAGCTAGGAAAGGTGTATAACCCTTTAAGGGTCGGGACAAGTTGCGAGTGACAATTTTATTTAAAATGAATCTACTTTAAACAAAGTTTTTATGTTGTAAATATTTGGAAACATGTTTATATGTTTATACTTTCCACGGGTTTTAACGTGCAATGAGGATTATTTGCTTGAAAGAAAGTGTGTGTTTCCAGGTGTGTGCATATTATGGTTTTTCATTGGAATTATTTGAAGCATGCTAGTTGTTAACCAAGTTTTACGAAAAGCATACTATTCATTGATCTATAATTTTATGGAAGCATGATGAATGTTAAAAGAAATTATGAAAGTTTGAGATGCTTGAACTTGTGGATATTTATTAAGTTATTTTCAAAGCCTGTCGCTTTGAATTAAGTTTTTGAAAAGGCTCCCAATGCTGAAGGACTCTGTGAAAGCATGTGGGTAGCTGGGATATAGAAATGGTTTCCAATGCTGAAAGACTCGGAGAAGGTATGTGGGTAACCTGAGTATAGAGATAGCCCCCAATGCTGAAGAACACAGAGAAAGTGTGACAACCCAACTTTTAGCAATCGATGCGTTGAAAAGTCCGAAGGAGAGGAATAAAAGACCCGTTGGACGCATGGTCAAGACTGAAGTAACGCATAGTAAAAGTGGACGTATAGGAAGTACTCAAGCACTAAAAGGGAAAGAAGTAAGACGCATAGACTTCTATTATAAGATATTTCTAAGTGTTGAAAAGTAGAAGGTTGTGGAGTAGACATAAAAACTAGAACATGTGTTGGACGCATGCCAATTTATCTAAAAGGAAATAGTTAATATAAGGAAAAGTTTAAAAGAATAACCTTGGAAATAATTAAGGAATGACTAAGGATAGGAAGATGGTCATGGACGCAGGATGGAAGTGAACGCAACAGGACCAACGCATAGAGGAAGAGCTTGAGAAGGATTTGTTGTCGTTGACGCTTAGCGGTATTGTGTAAACACTGGTTGTTGTGAGTTGAAGTAGTCGCCGCGTCGACAGAAGAAAAAACGTATTTGGCTTACCATGCGTTGGTGAGGTTGTTATGCATTGAGGTCCCTATGCGTTGAGACAGTTATCTCTACGCGTCAAAGACGATAGTGTAGTTAGTTAAGAGTTAGACAAGTGAGTAGGAAAGCTCAAACCTTAGAGGAAACTCAATGAACGCATGAGAGCGCTGTATGGATTGAATGGCTGTCTATTTGAAAATAATGGACGAATAAGATAAGTTATAAAGGTCAGGTGGCTTCATATAAACTTGACACCTTAAAATAAGGATGTGTTAAAAAGGCATGTTAAGTGTTTCATGCAAGGTAACACTTGGACTAATGCATGGTTAGTCAGACATGCAGCGCGACATATGGCAATCAAGTGGCAAAAGAGGAGTAGGATGACAAGATCTCTATAAATAGGACCCTGGGGGAAGAGTAACGACTGATCATTCTGAAGTAAAAATCCTTGAGAGAAGAAGGAGAACGAAGACAGAAAGAAGAAACCCCCTTGCATTGTAAAAGGAGGTTTGCGGCCAAGAAAGAAGACATTTTGACAACTTAATCATCTGGTATTAAAGAAGTTATCTTGCGTTGAAGAGGGGTTGACCTTGCGTTGGAAACGAATTCAACATTTAAAGAGAACGCAGTGTTCGAAAATAGACGATGCGTCCAAGTTGACCTTGCGTTCAAGAGAAGTCGACGCATCTCAAAGAAATAAGAGGAGTTAGGCTGCACTTTATAGTAGCCATCAACCTTGCATTGAAGGGCAGGATTCTGACCAGCCAAACTGATAGAGGGAGGCTAGTCTTGCGTTTTAGAGCTAGAACGCTGTGACCAACTAAGCTACCGAGAGTGAAAATAGCTAACTAGTGGACTAGAAGCTGAAGTCTTGCGTTAAGGGCTCGGGAAACTGAAATGTGAAAGGAAAAAGGGGAAATTCCTTAAGAGATTTGTGAGTGACTTTATGGTTTGAAATAAGTTAATTTGAATGTTATTCTCTCCTATATGTTTAATGATATCTTTGAAGTATGGGATGAAATGTACTTTTATATAAAACTAGCACATTTCTTTCATGTGAGATAGAGATTGATAATGTATTAGATAATGTTCTAAGTCTCATCAAGCTAGTTGCTACGTAATGTTCTGGGAAGCTAAGATATCATGATTATAGTTAATGTGGAGAAACGTATTATGTATGTTTGTGTATTAGAATTATTTGAATTCCCAATGCTGAAGGACATGAGAAGGCATATGGGCAGCCCTAGCATCTCTTTTAAGCTCTCACCTAAGGATATAAAGACGGTGATTGAGTACTTTCCCTGGGACCGTAGTACCAAAGAACATGAGAAGGTACACGGGCAGCCCGAGAACAGACAAGAATTATAAGCAGAATAAAAGAGCAATTGACGCTGATGTGTTGAGATTACTCCACACAGCTAAGGCTTATTGACGTTAAGTGCGTTGAGGTTGCTCTGCCTTAACAAAGGTTCGATGGAAAGATATCCATTCATGTAATAATAATTAAGTACAAATGTAGTTTTGTTTATTGAGTTGTTTCTTAGTTAGTCACTCACTGAGCATTGTAGCTCATAATGTTTTTCTGTTGTTTTCTTTCCAAGTAGCAAGCGAGTTCGGGATGCTTTGCCCACACGGAAACTTCGTCTGGGCTGCTCTTGACGGAAATGGTTGGACAGTGAACCTTACGGAAGAGTCAAGGTTGCTGTCTTCACACCTCTTCTCGGGTTGAGAAAGGATAATCTGAGAGGGGGTGTGACAGAAAGCATGTGGGTGGCCTAAATCTTGTATAGGGGACCAGATATTGAAGAACTCGAGAAGGTTGATGCACTTTGAGTGTTAACCGCAAATGTACGGGTCAAGTTATAATATAAGACAGTAAAGTTCGAATATCATTTCACTGGAGATCCAATTGTGAAGGTTTAAGTTACTTAGCTATTCTAGAATTGAATCAATTTTATTTGAGGATTGGAATTAATATTGTGAGTTAAGAAAAATATAAACCAAATCAGGAAAGTAATAAAGTGAGAAACACAAGAGTCAAAAAGAGTTCTAGGGTAATGAATCCTTGTTTATTTCATCATGCAATAGAATTTAACATTAACTACCGTATGATTCTCTATTTAATCTCTAATTTTCTAAGAAAAAGGCTGTAATAACTTCTATTTCTACAAGTTATCACCTAAAATATTGCATAATGGAGTAAACAATGATTGATTATCCTAGAACTCTCTTTGACTCTTGTGTTTCTTATCTATTTACTTTCTTTTTTAGTTTTATTTTCTAAATCACAACTTCAAATTCCAATCCTCAAATAAAATTTATTCAAGTCTAGAATAGCTAAGTAACTTAACCTTCACAATTGGATCCTCAGTGGAACGATATTCGGACTTCACCATCTTATATTATAACTTGACCTGTATACTTGCAGTTAACACAGAAAGTGCGCATCACCCACATCATCATCTATTTGGTCTTCCTCTGTGTCTCTTCCTTCTCTTCCACCCATTACTCAAGTCTACTCTAGACAACCTCCACAAAAACCTTCAAACACATGTCCAACACCAATGACTTCTTCGACAATTGATCCAGGACTGTGAAGATCTTTTCATAGCCCTTTGAAAAGGTAAATGCACTTGTACTTATCCTATTTCTTCGTTTGTTTCATATCATCAGTTTTCCTCGCCCACATATTTGTTTCTCACATCCCTTGATTCCATCTCTATTCCTAGAACTATTTATGAAGCTTTATCTCATCCTGACTGGCGTTGTGCAATGATTGAGGAGATGACTGCTTTAGATGATGATGGTACTTGAGATTTAGTCTCTTGTCCTGCTGGGAAGAAGGCAATTACATGTAAATGGGCGTTTGCTGTCAAGGTTAACCCTGATGAAACAGTGGCTCGATTGAAAGTTCGTCTTGTTGCTAAAGGTTACGCCCAAATCTATGGGACTCATTATTCAAATATCTTTTCTCTAGTCTGCAAATTAAACTACATCCAGCTTTTTCTTTCAATGGCTGCTACCCACAATTGGCCTTTGCATCAACTTGACATAAAGAATGCTTTCCTGCATGGTGATCTCTAGGAGGAAGTTTATATGGAGCAACCACCTAAGTTTGTTGCTTAGGGGGAGAGTGATAAAGTATGTCGTCTTTGAAAATCACCTATACCAACAAAAATCATGTTGATGCCACAAAAATTCATCAGCAAAACATGGCTCTATCGATGGTTTGAAGCCTCATCAGAAATAACGCTCTCTATTGAAGGTAAAAATACAGGCGTCGGCGTAGAGGGTCATATGCCGACGCTATTATATTTACCCGTCAACAGAAAGGGACATTTGTTGACGCTACTATTTTTATCCATCAGCAAATGGGGGTTTTTGCTAACAATTGATTATTGCCTTTTGGCAAAAAAGGGCTTTTGTCAATGGAAATCATGCCAACCCCATAAAAATTTGTGCCTTTGCCGATGGTGTATTCCCTGTCCCCTTCCATTTGGCCGAACTCCCTCTCTTCAATTTCCCTTTTCCAATCCTCCCTTTCTTCGCCGAACTCTCTCTCTTTTTCAGAAATCCCTCAAGAGATCTCCCTCGCCCGCCACCCTCTCTCCACTCTCTCCCTCACTCGTCAGATTATTTCCCTCGGTCGCCGCCCTTTCTTCCTCACACATATTGAACCGTCGCCCATCCCCTCCCTCACTTGCGACCGCCCATCTCCTTTATAGGTATGACTTCCTTGAAATTTTTGCATTTTTTCTTTTGGATTTTTATTTATTTATTTATTTATTTTTGAGTGGCCTATCATAAAATTGTTGTTGAGATTTATATTTTTTTCTACACTTTGATGTGATTTAGTGGTTGGGTGTAGTTTTTGTTAGAAACTTTTGGTGTGACATATATTTTTAGTTGTTGAAATTTGCATACTTGGTGTTATTTACATTTGTGGTGTTATTTACATTGAAAATTTTTATGTATTTTATTAGGGCTTGTAGTTAAGTATTATCAATGACTCTTATTGTATTTTTGCGTGGTTAATTTCTAGTTGAATTTATATATTCTTTTAGATGGGTGAATGTTGTTGTTTATAGATATTATTTGCATGTATATGTTGGGCTTAAATCTTTGGTTGAATAATATTAAAACTAATAATTTGTGTACATACACCATTGTTTGAGGTTTGTTGCTACCCTAATGTTATGGTAGCAAGTATAATACATTAATATGTTAGGAAGTGCTTACATACACCATTGTTTGAGGTTTGTTGCTATCCTGCAGTTATGGTAGCAACTAAGATGTTCTTTGTATTAAGTATGATGTGAGATATGTGATTGTTTGTTCCTATCCTGTGGAAGGTAAGGATGAGATGTTTTATGGTTCATTTTATAAGTTTAGATTTATATGTTGTTATTTTGTCTTAAATGTGGGTTAGGATGTTTTATGGTTCATTTTATAAGTTTAGATCTAGATGTTTTATTTTGTCCCATCAAGATTTCCATGGCCAAAACCTGTTGGATTTGTTGAAGATGAAATGGAAAGACTTCAAAGATGATTTTTCTGTAAGTTCAAAGAAGGGGGTACTTCATGGGGAATTTGTTCGAATGGCCTAAATATGGAAAGCGAGAGCAAGAGAGAGAAAGAGCAAGAGAGAGTGAGAGCGCGAGAGCGAGATTGAGAGAGTGAGTGAGAGAGATAGAGAGAGCTAGAGAGTGAGAGCGATAGAGAGAGCAAACTCTTATCTATCTCTCTCTCTCTCTCTTTCTCTCTCTAAGATGTATTAAATTTGTGCTTGATACTTTTTTGTTATAATTATAATTAGTATTTGATTTTTGTTTTTATAATTGGACCAATTTTCAAGCAAGCTAGAAGTCGTTTTTCACTTTTTTTTTGTAATGTCTTTGTTTTGGAACCAAATTGCAAGCACAAATTTAGTTTCAAGGATATGGCAACGAAAAATTGTAATCGTCGACATAGAAAAACTACCGACGATTTTTGGCGTCGACAAAGGGCTTATTTCTTGTAGTGCACCTGGGTTTGTTGCTCAGGAGGAGAGTGATAAAGTATGTCGTCTTCGAAAATCTTTTTATGGTTTGAAACAGAGTCCACATGCATGGTTTGGTAAGTTCAGCCAAGGACTTAACGTTTTGATATGAAGAAAAGCACATTTGATCATTCTATTTTCTATTGGTGATCTAATAATGGTATTACTTTACTTGTTGTATATATTGATGATATTGTTATTACTGGAAATGATGTATCGAGTATAACTTCTCTCAAGACTTTCCTTTTAGGGTCAATTTCATACGAAAGATTTAGGACAATTGAAGTATTTTTTGAGAATTGAAGTAATGAGAACCAAGAAAGGTATTTATTTGTCTCAATGAAAATATGTTCATGATTTGTTGTCTGAGATAGGAAATTAGGAGTCAAACCATGTAGTACCCAAATGATACCAAATCTAAAACTTACTAAAGAAGGAGAATTATTTAAAGATCCTAACAGATATAGAAGATTAGTTGGGAAGTTGAATTATTTAACAGTGACAGACCAGACATTGTTTATGCTGTAAGTATTGTATGTCAGTTCACTACAACAAAAATAGGCTTTTATGACTCTAAAAACAGTGAGTACGACATTTATTGACTTTTTTTTTTAATCATTTAATCGCTCATCATCTAAAGTATATAGATGACACTTGAGAAATCAGTCATCATTGATAGTTTCATGACTTCTAAACATAGTCAAAAAATAATATATATTGATATTTATTATAAGTCATGGAAACTGTTTTTGGTGACAATTTTCTACAGTCATTGAATAATGAAAATGTTGACTTTTTTCTGTCAAATAAAGAGTTATCTTGACGTCGAAATTCTGTCATCGAACAATAAATAATGAACATTTAACGTGTCCATAATACCTTAATTATGATATTTTATTAAAGTCATTGAATTACATTCATTGTCACTTATTTGTAGTCATAGAAGTCTGTAGATGATAATATTCGACTATCATAAAATTACATCCCATGACTTTTGTTAGATATCAAAGAAACCATTACAAATATACACGTTATTACACCTGTGTTTCCATCAGTATCAACGCAAAATATGTACACAAACATAAAAAGTAACTTTCATATATAATAATATAGTTTCTATCGTTAATACAAGGAAATTAATAACAACACTAGTAATCAAATTCTAGGCACATCATTTACAAATTACTAATTTACAACTAAGTGTTGGCATAATACCAAAAAAAATATATACAACACCTATTTAAATATCTTGGTTGGTGGGTTTCCTTGCGTCAATGGCATTGTCCAGGAACCTTGTAAAAAAAAAAAACATTCATTTCAGAATTTAACTCAATATATATAAAATCACAATATAGCCACATAAATAGACTCAAAATCACATTATAATCTCACTTTTCAACCTTAATAACATGGATAACCTCCAAATTTAACTTATACACTACTCTACTAGGAAGAATAAGGCTTAATTGAAAAACTTTTTCGTTTAGGGGGGGTGGGGAGGACAAGTGGCAAAACAAATATATGTTATCTAAATACTCACATTAGTCTTACTATCCACAACATAGACACTTTCAAAGTCAATCGATGCCAATAGCGATACTATTTGAAAAGGATTCTAATAATTATTCGAAGAAAACAAATCATACTCATCCTCATAATTTTCATCTAACACATGATCTGCATTGTTGTTAACATTGTGTGTGGCTAAATCTTTCCCATGCCAAAACCATACCTTATAACTTTGCTCAATCCCATTGACATACAAATGATCTCTAACTATCAAAACATCCTTAGATATACGATTTCCACATTTTAAACATGGGCATTGAATGGAATTGGAACCATTGCCATGACGCAAACCAAATTCAATGAAAATTTCAACTCCCACCTCGTATTCTCTAGATAATCTATTTTTTACCATCCATGATTTTTCCATTGCATAATATTAAGGAATTAAGTTCTTGTTCATTCCCCCCTCCCCCCATAAAAAGAAACCTAATGAAAAGATCATAATATTAGTAAAAAACTTTTATCAAGTCCATCTATAGTCGTGTCTTTAAGGTGGTTAATTCGAAGTGTATAAGTGACATCCCCAACACCAACACATCTTAAAGAATGCATACAAAGTGACCGAAAGAGTATTCCACATCCAAAACGGGATAAGTTAGTTACTTAGTGTGATTTGGATATGCAAAATGAACTAAAAATGAACTACGAGGTAGGCAAATGACACTTTTTCCCCAAAAGCAACCAAAAAAATATAAGTGTGATTTCTAAACTCAATACAAGCAGAAAAGGTGAATAAGTGACACCCCCAACACTAACACATCTTAAAGAGTGCATACAAAGTGTCCAAGATACTCTTCCACATCAAAAATGGCGTAAGTTAGTTGCCTAGTGTGATTTGGATATGTAAAACAAACTAAAAAATGAACTACAAAGTGGGCAAATTACACTTTTTTCCCAAAAGCAACCAGAAAAAGCCTAAGTGTGATTTCTAAACTCAGTACAAGCATAAAAATGTATAAATGACACCCCCAACACCAACACATCTTAAAGAGTGCATACAAAGTGCCAAGATACTATTCCACACCCAAAACTATGTAAGTTAGTTACTTAGTGTTCTTTGGATATGCAAAACAAACTAAAATGAACGACGAGGTAGGCAAATGACACTTTTTTTCCCAAAGCGACTACTAAAATGAATAGGTGTAATTTCTACACTGAATACAAACATAAAAAGTGTATAACTGACACCCTCAACATCAACACAACTTAAAGAGTGCCTACAAAGTGACCAAGAGACTATTCCACATCCATAATAGAGTATAAGTGACACCCCTAACATCAACACATCTTAAGGAGTGCATACAACCAAACAAGCTAAACAAATTAGAGTAAAGTCCACTTCAAAATTTTGAATAAGGTTTAATATGTCTATCAATAGGCATGAAGAATGAATAAGGTTTAAATGAAAAAACTAAGATGATTCATTGAAAAAATTCTCTAGGCCATCAAAAAGTTTCTTATGTCTAGCAATAAGTGCGAAGCAAGATGGATGGCGTGGCTGCAAGAGAATGGCATGAAGCAAGATGGTTTTCCAAAGAGGATTCATTGTTTAAATGTATAACAAGATGTGTAAAAACAAAAAAATAAAAAATAAAAAACAAAAGAGAAAATAAAGGAAGAAGTTGATACCTCAATATTGAGGTCGACGGCGCGAAGCAAGATAGATGGCACGACTGCAAAAGCGAGAGCGGGTGGTCGACGGCACGGCTGAATGAACTATGAGCAGGCTCGACTGCAAGAGTGAGAGGCGATGGCAGATAGGCGTATCGGTTTAGTTTGCTTCTGACCGGGAAAAGATCAAAGAAGACTGATGGACAACCGGAGAACACCAGCGACAGCGGAGGGTTTCAGTCGATAAGCCATAAGACCAATCCACATTTTATCAGGTCGTTTGAAATCCTAAGGTGGATTGGCCTTATGGTTTATCGTTTAGTCTTGCCACCATCTCTTTGGTTCATAACGGTTTCCATGTTTCTATGTTGAGAATACATAGAAAATCTGTCTCATGCAGTAGACTATGAGCTCTTGCAGTTAAATAAGAACTTGAGTTACAAGGAGAAGCCTATTCAAATCCTTGCAAGGGAACTGAATGCTTTATGCAATCGAGAGATAGCGTTAATGAAAGTTTTATGGCAAAATCGTCAGTTTGAGGAAGCGACTTGGGAACGAGATGTCAAGATGAGGTTGACCCAAAGCTCTTTCAAGATTAGAACTTTCGAAGACAAAAGTTTCTTAAGGAGGGAAGAATGTGACATCCCAAAATTTTTAGGTAATTTTATTTGATTATCTTGAATTATTTAAGTGATATTTGAATTTTTTTAGGCTAAGTTGAATTATGGTGTTAATATAATTCAATTAAGTTACAAATGATAAAATATTTGTGATTTTAAAATTTGATTGGCGAGAGATTGTGAATTAAATGGGAAAAGGAAAAGGAATATAAGTATTTGTTAGGAAGTCAAATTATGGCTTTAACTTGAAAAGTGTTTGTATATATTAAAAGGGAAGAAGCCATCAACTCAAGCCAAGCTAGCCGCACGAAAATCCCTCTCTCTTGCCTTTATAAGTGTCATCTGGTCAAATCACTGTCGACCACGTACATCGCCACCCACCATTCGCCATGCCCATCGCCATCGGCCTTTACTTCGTCTGGTTTGGTGTTTCGTCGGTTGCCACTACATGTGGTTCAAGATGTCGCCTAGTCGTATGGTTGCAGATTTACTTGTCAACCGTGCAGTATCCGTCGATTTAAGACGTTCGTGGGTCTAATGCCACCAGCGTCTTGAAGATCGTGAGTCGCACCGCTCATTCATTTTCAGATTTGGTTGTCGATCATCATAGTGCTGCTCACTACCATCAGTTGTCAACACTTCTGGTCGACCTTGACCGTCCACTAGCAAAAAAGGTTGTTGATGCCGTCTTTGGCTGGTTTTGGGTAATTTTCTTTTGTTGTTTTGGAATTTTGGTTTGCTTTTGGATTGTTTTCGAGGAATCGCTAAGTATTAGTCCAAGATTGTGTTTACCCATGTTGCATTGAAGTTAGATTTGAGTTTTGAGAGCAATTTAGGTGCGGTTTGGCAGAGTTTAAATTCGGCAAGCTCTAAGCAAGTATCTCAGGTTTTGAAACTGTTTGTGAGTTTAATTTAGCGACCACAAATTTATTTTGATTACCTATTTATGAATTGTGGAATTGGATTTGGAGGATTGGAGGTGGCTTTGAATCAAGTTACGCTTGGGTAAGAAGTTTTGGAGGCATATGGGTTGAGTTTGTGATTTAGTTTAGATTCTGAAATTTCTAAGTGATTTCTTTTTCATTATGTTTGGGTTGCTTCAGGGTTACTTTCACTCAAGATAAGGTGGAGTTTGTTTTGCTAATTGCTTGGTCATAAATTTTAGATAAGTAATCTTACTACTAGAACTACTTTCATGTTAGGCGATAAAATTAGTATGATGTTGTTGGCTTCTTCGAGGTTGGCTTCTTTGAAGTCATCTATATGTTGTGCATGTGATTTATATGATTTAAGAGGACATGAGCGTGATAATGTTTACATGAATATGTTTTGTTGCCTTATGTATGTTACCAATTATGTTATTATAGTGATAATTACTCTCCTACTCATAGTTGTGTATTTACCAAAGGTTTTGTGTTCCTTTGGGATCACTAAAGGTTTTGTGTTCTTTCGAAACCCACTAGAAATTTTTTGTTTCCTACGGGATTCATTAAAGGCATGTGTTTTCCATCAGGATACACTAGATATTAATTACTCACTCAGCTAGTTTTGCATGAAAAGTTGAAGTAAGCATGTCCCATTAGTATGTTGCATTTATTGGGCATAAATGCATAGCTTGACCCCAGTAGTGGGATTGCTTACTAAGTATTTATATTATGTGATTTCGAACCCTTGAACCATTGAATGTACTCAATTGAGCAATGACAAGAAGCAAGATAAAGAATTCACACTATATCTTTAAAAGCTAGCAAATTCACATGAAGCACCAAATAGTTTTGAGTTGAAATTTATATATAATGTTAGTTCAACGAGTCAAGAAGAGAATGACATGAAGACGACACAGAAAAAGTCTTATAGTTTAGAAAATGGCATGATGGACAAAAAAAGTGTTTAGATTTTGTGAAGAAAATGTTGTCAAGTGCGCACTGCATGGGAAAATGTGATGTCAAACTTTGTCAAACGTACAAACCAACGTTGTTGCCTCTTATAGGTGTTATTTAAGATAGTTTGAAGACTTTTTATACTTTTAATTTTGCATTTTGACTTATTAATTAGAGTATGCAATTAAGTTTTAAGTTCCTAGATAGAAATTCCTACAATTTGCATTTAATAGTGTTGAATGACTTTTGAGTTCTTGGTCATATACACAACCTCTTGACCTTTAAAAAAGGCTTATAATATATTGAAAAGCTTGTGCTTAGTCAACCCCTTTGGTGTTGTCTTTTCTTTCAAATCTTGCTTTAGATTTGATGTTTAAATCAATTCATTGTATTAGTCTTGATCAAGCTAATTCTTGGAGTGAGTTGTCTCAGGATCTAAGATTGAGCCATCATAGATTTTATGTTTGATCTAAGTTAACTTTCTTTGCGAGTGTTTGCAAGGATCTTAGAAGAACCTCTAGCTTTGCATCCAAATAACATCGCAGGTGCTTATCATTTGGTATCAGAGCATTTGGTCATCATCCTTGTCTGGCTCTAGAGGTGAAATATCTTTACTTTGTTTCATTTATTTTCTTATTCTCAATTTGTTTTCCTTGTAGTTCAAGACGTATTACAACTTATCTTGAAATCTTCTTAAAATTTGCTTTTGAATCATTTTAAAAAGAAAAAAATCAATAGAAAAAAAGAAGAAAGAAAGAAAGAAAAAAATCAGCAACAAAAGGAAAAAAACTCAAAGATCCAAGGCACGTTAAAAGTTCTTGTCATTATCCTTTTACTTTATTCCAACTTTCGAGTTGTTGATCCTAAGTTTGAGCTACTCTAGTCTTAGTTTGTGAGAGTTGATCATTTGAATTGGTTTTCATCAAACTTTTAGTAAGATTGCACCAAATTTTAAGCTAACCCTTACATCTTTGACCTAGTACCAAAGCCTGCTCTTGAGTGATAAAACACGAGTGTCCTTAAGTGAAAGTAGTAAGAAGTGTGGTGAGGTCCTTTATTACTAACTTGAAAATGTCACAAGGTGAAGGAGTACCACAAGTACAAGATCCTAATATGACTATTCTTCAAGTCATTCAAGGCATGATGGAAATGATACTAGAAGATACACAAGAAAGGAGGGCACAACAACAAAGAAAAGAACAAGCCTTACAAGAAATTGAAGGGAATTTTGATCTAATGAAACAAGAAAGGCAAGTTAGAGGAAGAGGAAACGTGAGAGGAAGAGGAAGAAATAATTTTGTGTAAGCTAGAAGAGGACCCGAACTATGCATGCAGTTTTCCCAGAAATTTATGTTTTTAACTACTTTTACTATAGGGGTACTCTGAACTAAGGTTTTATGTTATTTGAACTTCTATTGTGATTAAAGGTATTTACTTTATAAAATGATTGATTCCTTTTTACTTAAGTTGAAAAGAATCGCTTTCAAGTTATGCATGCATAAAATAATAGCTTTGATAGGAGTCCTAGAAAGTTTGGTCGTCACGGTTGTGTTATTCTTATGTATAGTTTTAGATGGATAGTTTTGTAAAGGTTTATTTTGATTTCTTTTTAATTAATATTACTTAATTTAGATGTGTTTATCAATTACTTTTCTATGAATATTAAATTTAGACACAGATTTAGAGTTTCATTAGCTAAGCTTCTAATCTTGTATGAAATTGTGCCCATAGCCTAAAATTAATTATAATGATTAATTGAGATTAATTTATTAGATTATATTTTACAATTTATTTTGGCAGTATAAAAATCCTACTTGTATGGAGGCTAAGGGCACTCATTCAAACTGCAAAACTAAACCTTTTCTGAAAATTGAACCGAAAACTTAATGAAATTGAAAAATGCAGTTAGTCCGATTTGGAGAAATTTTGAAACTGTATTTGGTCCGTTCTTTTTCAATTTTAAAAAATCGAATTTGAAACCGAACTAATCGTTTTTTACTAATATATATTTATTTATTTATATATTTATATATTTTAAGAAAAAGAGCAGACTCGAATTTAAAACCGAAACCGAACTAAATTTAAAATCAAACTAAATTGCATATATTTGGTTTGGTTTAGTTTCACATATAAAAATTTTAAATTTTTGGTTTGGCCACCAAACCGAACCGAACTGAACCTCTAATGGAGGTTGTTAAACACCCATATTAGATGAGTCTTAAAGTTATAATATCCATAGACAAACAAATATATTAAATATCTGTCTAAAAATTCATGTCAAAATCTATCAATCCAAGAAAAAGATCCAAAGTTCACATCGAGAAAAAAGACCTTCAACAAGGAACCTAATAAATAGTTAAACATAAATAAAACATGTTCTTACCAATCTCGAGGGTACATATATAGGTAGGGATCAAATCCTTCAATAAAAAATGTGATAGATGTCTTATTTATTACCGTTACAATCTGTATCTAAGAACAAAGTTATTGACATTTTGGTGTATGGTCTACCTCTAACGTTAATTCTAAAATTCTTATGTATTGCAATCAGATAACAAATTGATTAAACTTAATTATTGATGATTTAATTAATGCCTCTCCCCAACAATATTAATATTGATGAGATCACTTGCTTTACACATTACCATATTATACTAAATCATCCTAATGTTGTAATAATCAAATTGATTAAAATAATTGTCAAAAGAAAAGTTCACTAAAACCAAAATAAATTCAATAGCATAATTTCGAGTAATTTTTATAAATAACACTAAAATTTTTTTATCTTTCACAAATAGTATTAATGGATCTCGACTGAAATTGATAGGGATGCCAAAACAAAAATAGAGTCTTTTTTTTGCTTGTAATTTGAGCAAGACTATAATTATATATGTGTTTCCCAAATCGAGATTTGATTGGATATTTGGATTAGAGATAAAAAATTTGAAGAAGATGACCTACATAGAAAAGAAATTATATAAGATTTGGAAAAGATTACGATAGGAGGGATAAGTCCCTCCCGATCTTTGTCCGAGCCCGAATTCTACCAAAAAAGCAAAAAAAATAAAATAAAATAAAATAAAATTATAAAAAAAAAAAATAATGATTTAGATGCACCGATATGGACCATTAAAATAATTGACGAAAAAAAATGGTATTTTGATTGAGTGCTATTTCTTACCCTTTTATAATATATGACAATTAATTTACAGATTTGATACGGCGCATTCTTGAGGAAAGAAAAAACTAAGAATTGGGAAAATTCAAATATTTTTTTGGGAAACCCAACGCCATAGCTTCGTTTCTTCTCTCAACAAACCCATGTGAAATTTGTTTATATTGAAATCTCCAAATTCTGAGATGATTCACCCAAATTTTCCAAAACAATCCTTTTCCTTCTTCGACGTCGTCATCATCATCATCTTCGTCCCTGCCTTATCGAATCTTCTTCAACCGTCAAATTGCTGATTCAGACTTCCCTTCATATTCTATTCTATTGTCACCATTATCATTATCGTTATCTTCTGCACGTTTCCCAATAAACCCTCCTTCTTTTTGGGCCCTCACTTTCACATTTTCTTTTCCTCAATTCGACTTGGCTTTTCCTTTTTCTCTTCTTCTTCTTCTTCTTCTTCATTTCTTTGCCTTCTCCTTTCGATCAGCCAGTTCTTTTTGTTTTGCTGATTGTTTTTCTGTTGTTGATGGGTTGAGGTTTGTTCGTTTGGCGCAACGGGTTTTCTGATTTGGGAATTTAGTTTCTAGGTTTTCGAAGATTGGTTGGTGGGTTTTGTATTTTGGAGGTTGGTTGATCCACATATTGGTTTTGCTTGTGCGTTTAGACGAGTCAAATTTTGGGTTTCTTAATGGGTTTCCTTTGGATTTAAGGATCCCATTGTTTTTGTACTAGATCAGATTGAGTTCTATCCCATATTTCAGATTTACTTCTAACATTTACATTGTTCTTCTTATCTTGTGGTGATCATTTTTTTTTTTTCTATATCTCTTGCTAATTTATTTTGAAGAGCTGAAGAATTGAGTGTTCTGTTGAATTCGAAGCAATTTTACCTGATTCCTTCATTCTTAATTCATCTGCGGGGATCACTTTTTGTTCCCGTTGATCATAGCTATTGCATTGAAGTTTTTCGAAACCAATCCTAGTAAGTTGACTTGTGCCATATACTTCTTTACCTTTGTAACACATTCCATTCTTTGTGTCACTCTTATATCCTCATAGAACTGTGTAGATTCTATTAGTTTGTGACAGATTGCTTGTAGTTCCTTTTAAGAATTATGGAAATTAGTAATGAGGCCAGTGTTGGTTCCTTTTCTATTGGGCCTTCAACCATTGTAGGTCGAACAATTGCTTTTAGGATTCTATTTTGCAAATCGGTGTTGCAATTGAGATATCAACTATTTCGTGTCTTGTTAAATATCATATATAGATTTAAGGCTCTTGTTGCACCCATATTATCATGGATACATCCTAGAAATCCACAAGGGATATTGGCGATGGTGACAATTATTGCTTTTTTGTTGAAACGGTACACTAATGTCAAAGAGAGGGCCGAATTGGCTTACCGTAGGAAATTTTGGAGAAACATGATGAGATCTGCTTTGACCTATGAGGAGTGGGCTCATGCTGCTAAAATGCTTGATAAAGAGACTCCAAAAATGAACGAGTCGAACCTCTATGACGAAGAGTTGGTGAGGAACAAACTTCAAGAGCTTCGCCACCGTCGCCAGGAGGGATCTCTTAGAGATATAATATTTTGGATGAGAGCTGATCTTTTCCGAAATCTTGGCAATATGTGCAACCCTGAATTACACAAGGGTAGGCTTCAAATTCCCAAACTCATAAAGGAGTATATAAATGAGGTTTCAACTCAGTTGAGATTGGTTTGTGACTCGGATTCAGAGGAATTGTTATTGGAAGAGAAGCTATCATTTATGCATGAAACGAGGCATGCGTTCGGAAGGACTGCCCTGCTCTTAAGTGGAGGTGCTTCACTTGGAGCTTTTCATACAGGAGTGGTCAAAACTCTGGTAGAGCATAAACTTTTGCCGAGAATAATTGCTGGTTCTAGTGTGGGATCCATCATGTGTGCTGTTGTTGCAACTAGGTCCTGGCCTGAGCTACAAAGTTTTTTTGAGGATTCTTGGCATTCATTACAATTTTTTGACCAGATGGGTGGTATTTTTACTGTGGTAAGGAGGGTAATGATACAAGGTGCTGTTCACGAGATTCGTCAATTACAAATGATGTTGAGGCAGCTCACCAGCAATCTAACTTTCCAGGAAGCTTATGACATGACAGGTAGAATTCTTGGGATAACAGTTTGCTCCCCCAGGAAGCATGAGCCGCCTAGATGTCTTAACTACTTAACATCTCCTCATGTTGTGATATGGAGTGCTGTGACAGCATCATGTGCATTCCCTGGCCTTTTTGAGGCACAAGAATTGATGGCCAAGAACAGAAGTGGAGAGATTGTTCCCTATCATCCGCCATTTAATTTGGATCCTGAGGAAGGCTCAAGCACATCTGCACGTCGTTGGAGAGATGGCAGCTTGGAGATTGATTTACCAATGATTCAATTGAAAGAATTGTTCAATGTTAACCATTTTATTGTCAGTCAGGCAAATCCCCATATTGCGCCATTATTGCGAATGAAAGAATTCATCAGAGCTTGTGGTGGAAATTTTGCTGCCAAGGTATGCCCACCTATATTCTGAATCTTGTTTTATATTTTTTTCTGACTACTTTACTTCTTATGTCCGTGTTTCCTTACGTTGTATGTACAAAATAAGTATACTATTTTTTGAGGGGCTAAAAAAAAAAATAAAAATAAAAACTACATAGTAACTGTTGGGAAAGGAATTGTTTATTTTCTGACTTATGAGCTGCTCGGACATTTATTGAAGATGCCATTAGTTTTTTACCCTTTTCATAAGTTTACAGGGCCAAATTTTCAATATATATCAGAGTGCATGGGCTACTTATCTTTTCATTGCCTGCGGCTGCTATGACATTTCAATCAATTATGTTTGTTCGTAAAACTTTTCTCTTGCTCTCTCTCTCACCATTCATTAGTTTTATGGATAGATAAGTAAGCTAAGAAGTATAGGCACTTCGCCATTTTAGAAAGGTTCGTGCATTATAGAACATAAGTTTTCATAGTCCTGGCACTTGTTTTATATGTACCGTTTGTCTATTCTACCATTTGTCATTTCTCATGGTTGAAGTTTTCATGACATATCTGGTCATGTAGCTCGCTCATCTTGCTGAAATGGAGGTAAAGCATAGATGCAACCAGGTCTTGGAACTTGGCTTTCCATTGGGAGGAATTGCGAAGCTTTTTGCTCAAGATTGGGAAGGAGACGTCACCGTTGTCATGCCCGCAACTCTTGCTCAGGTATTTTCATGTTAGAAGACACTATAAATTTGAACGACTTAAAAGAATTGGTCAAAATGGTACAATTTTATAACAAATAATTACTAGCACAACCAAGTTTGAACAGAAAATGTGTATCATTACTGAAGAGGTTTTTTCTGTTATAGTACTCGAAAATTATACAAAATCCTACGCATTTGGATCTTCAAAAGTCGGCCAACCAAGGTAGGAGGTGCACCTGGGAGAAGCTGTCAGCAATAAAGGCCAATTGTGGCATTGAGCTTGCTTTAGATGAATGTGTTGCAATTCTCAACCATATGCGGAGGTTGAGAAGGAGCGCTGAAAGGGCGGCTGCTGCTGCTGCCGCTGCCGCCTCACATGGCCCTATCCCAGTCAAGTTCAGTGCTTCAAGAAGAATTCCTTCCTGGAACTGCATCGCACGAGAAAACTCAACTGGTTCACTCGAAGAAGAATACCTTGCTGATATTACTTCGACACACCATCAAGGTCTTGGTGGATCAATGGGTTCAGGATCCTCTGGTAGATTGATGCGAACTCACCGTAGTATGTTTGATGGTAGCGATAGCGAATCGGAAAATATTGATTTGAATACTTGGACTAGATCTGGCGGGCCATTAATGAGGACAGCATCAGCCAATAAGTTCATAGACTTTGTTCAGAATTTGGATCTTGATGACCTCAACAGAGGTTTGGTAGCTAATTCCAATGTGCTTCAGACAGTTGGTGGTAGTCAAAATTCTCAAAGTCCCCGAACCATGTCGGAGCGGAGTTCAGAGAGCCCAGATTTTGATGCTCGGGAGCTTAGCAATCGAGTTTCTTCAAGCATTCTTTTAACTGAAGGAGACTTTTTGCAGCCTGAAAGAATACCGAATGGGATCGTGTTCAACGTCGTAAAGAAGGAAGATTTGACTTTGACAAGTAGGAGCCACGATTCAGAAACTCAAAATAGTGAAGTTGAATGCCTGCAAATTGACTGTTCGGAAAAGTATATCGATGCTAGCTCGGCATCTGATTATGATGGCAATGAAGAAGATGCTACTCCAGAAGGCTTCTTACGAGAACCATCTCCCAAAAACAATCCAGTGAATCATTCTGAGCAACAACACGATGGCCGTGATCCTATTTCCATGGATACTTAACCTCATTCATAGTAGATGGAAAACAATGGACTCCATAGCTTGAGTTTTGATAATCACACTGAAAAATATACAAGTAGTTACGAGGAATTTGATAGTGGAACTGTATAAAGTGTTGTTAGGACTGTCATTGATGTATGGTAGCCATATTTACTATATATCTCAAGTAAATGGGCAAATGGGTAAAAGGTGATAAGTTGCACGAAATGTACTTTTAAGTAATGTATGCTTGAATATTTTTGACAAATGCTTTCACTACCATTTTAATGTGCAAGGTATTAAAGCACTTGCCAATCAAGTGCTTGTCAAAATAAATGAATTGTGGACACTAATGTAATTCCAAAGATGCTTTTCATAGTCAAACTTGAAAGGGACTCACATTTTTTGTTCACCTTCAACTTTTTTTTTTTTGGAAATTGCTTTGTATTCCCCTTCTTTTGTTAATTATTATTGAATTGAATTGCAGCATTGATCTGCAGAAGTTGACCTTAGCACACACCTTTTAGATTTTATATCTCAAATTATTTATAGTTAATCGATCAAGACGTTACAGGTTAAAATTCCTCCATCACATATTGTCGAATTGAAAGATGATAGTTTTTTTAATGTGGTTACTCGAGAAGAGGACTACCATATCAAATTGGGAACTGAATATAGAGGATATTTTGCAATCATTTGAGATAAAGATATACTCTGATATTTTAAAAGGAAAATGGATATTAATTTCTCCTAAATTATTATTTGTTTAGTTTAAATTATAAGTTTATTCATGGAACTTTCATGTGATTTCTTATAGGGTAAAAAAAAAAAAAAAGTGTCTAATAGTTATGTTCATAACTTTCAATTGTGCAACTTACAAGTCCTTGACATTTTTTAAAAGAAAAATCACTTACCTTTTAGATATGAAGTTGAAAAGTTGTGTTAGATACAATATTTATTTTATATTTAATAGGTAAGTGGTTATTTAAAAAAAAAATAATTCTAAAATGGTTCAAGGACTTCAAAATTCAAAGTTCAATGACTTGTAACGATTTTTCGATTTGGAGATCTTTTATACATAAAATGAATATTGATAAAACTATTCGACATCTTTTAAGAATTCATAGATATATTAGACTTCATCTCCAAACTTCAAGGACTGAATTTGTAATTTTTTTATTTAATTTGACAAATATGGATGTGAGAGATTGAAACTTCAATCTTAAAGAAGACAATTGGTGTCTTATCTATTAAGTTATGCGTGAATTAACTTTTTTATCATTTAATTGGATTGAAAACCGAGTCCATAGGATAGTTTAAGATTATGAGCTTTGCGTAATGCACTAAGCTAATAGGTAATCTTTTCCAATAGCATCGGTAATTAGTGTAGTTGAGCTAATAAGAACCTGCCTTTAGAAAAAAGAGCATTGAATGATTCTTACCCTTTATAGAGATACTTTATTGCTTAGTCTCACATTTATGGATCAAAGTACAAAATGGGTTTGACACTCCGAATTTGAGGGGCCCACTCATAGAACATAAAAACCCAATTTTAGACTATTACAAAGTTATAAATGGTATGTAGAAATTTTGATGTACCATGGAGAAGTCCGGTCACATATCCTATTTTTGACCGCTATGCCTTCTCATAAGTCATAACCCTACTCCTATAAATTAGATTGATAATATAGAATGGTACTTTTAAACTTTAAATATGGGTTTCTAAGCTTGTGAATACTTTGTTTCTAGTCTTTTAACTTCTAAAGGTTTTATTCGAATTTTTAAAATTTACATTGAGATCTATGTAAGGTCTTAGTTTGGGGCAAAGTTCGAAATATCAATGTTGATGGAAATATCGATGTTTTGATCTTATGGAAATATTGATATTGATGAAGATTTTGAAAAACTTTATGAAAATTGATGAAAAATGTTATAATTAGTTAATCAAATTTTGATTTTGGCCATTTTTAATTATCCTTTATATAGTCTAATTGTTATAATTAGATTAGAAATAACCATTTCTAATCATCATTTCTATAAAGTAAGATAACGTTCAGATGTATATTATAAATATCTATATAAATGTTTATGTGAGAGCATGAGTTTAAAAATAGTTATAAAATAATATAAGTTTAGAAATATTTTGTCGTGAAATGATGTGAAAATAAAAGTTTTATATAGTAAAAGAAAAAAAAATTCACATCAATTTAATTTGAGTTGAAATATATATGATGTGAAAATTTAGGCCACATTTACTCCAGGTGAAACGTAATAATCAATGGTAATATGAAGAATGGGTCCCATTTGATTATACTTTGTGTTGTTTTACTTGTGTTCTGTACTTAACATTTAAGGCCCGCTCCCAATCTGTAATAAAAAGCACAATCTGATTAAGGAGCAGAAGGTGATTCAAATTCAATTTCTTTAAGAATGAAAGTTTTGGATTGAAAATAAAGTTAGAAATTTGAGAAAGGCTGGAAATTAGAAAAAGTAGCACATTGAATACTTCATCCTTCAATATAAACGACATTGACATGTGAAAATATACAATTTTGTGTAATCATACCATAAAACTTAAAAAAAAAAAAAAAGAAAAAAAGAAAAATGAACTAAGCTAACATAGATAACTAAAAAAAATGTCAAAATCCTCTTGAAATTTTGTGGAGGGGAAAAACAAGATTTCGAGAAATTTCTCAATTTTTTCTTGAAATCTTGAAATTTCATCAGCAAAAACAAAAATTTCCTCCTACTGAAATTCTGAGGCCATCAAAATCTCAAACTTTTGAGATTTCGATGGAAAACTTTCAAATGGTTTGAAGCTGTAACTTTTAAAATAATCACTAGCATATATGTTTTTTTTCTTTTTTTTTTTAATAAAAAACAATCAATAATAAAATGAAATAAAGTAGTGTTCTATAAATTTCATCTTTAAACATAGAAAGTAGATTATAGTATTTGGTAAATAATGTTAAATGAACAAAAGTAGAGGCCCAAGCCAAGGATTTAGAATCTACATTTACACCTAACGATCTCGACATTTTCCTGCATCCTAGCAACTCATTCTTATTTGTCTTGATCTACTTCTAAGATTGAAGACAACCTCCACAAACCGTCCTTTTATTTTAGCATGTTTTGTTCTCATTGAGATGTTTTCTAATAAAATTTCCAAGACACTCAAACTGCTCCAAGATAATAGCATGCTAAACTTTGGAGTTTTAAGATTGAGTCAATAAAAAGGAATGTGTACCTTGTTAGGAAAACAAATCAATCTTTACTAATTAAGAATGGGAAAAAAAAAAAATAGAAGCATGCATGTTAGTGACAAAGAAGGTTGAAAGAATATGTGTTGGCTTGTGAGATAGTCTTCACGCTAAAAAACAGTTCAAGACAAGTAGATAGTGTGAGTAAGTAACGGAGAATGTAGAAAAATTTCGGACTATCAAGTGTCTAATCTGAATTTTGGATTATGGGCACGGAGCATTAGTTAAGTCATATCGTCACCAATATTTTTTTCCAATAATTTAACAAATATTTTGAAAGTATTTTGAAAATCCTTTGCGAAAAAAGAAAAGTATTTTGAAAACTAACTCATGTCTACAAATATATTTACTAATCAAATAAATGCACAAAAATGTAATTTTATTTTTTTAAAAAAAAATCATTTACAAAAAATAATCTTAAATTAAAAATTCAATCCTAAACCGACACAATTTCAATTTGATTCTTGTGGTTCTAAAATTTTTAGTATAACTTTATTTTTAGTTTATGTGATTTTAAAAGCTTTTATTTTATTAGTAGTTAAATTTTCATAAAAGATCCTTCTACTCTACTTGAAAAATCCACATATTTTTTTATATTTAAATATTTTTTTTTCT
Source organism: Citrullus colocynthis (assembly GCA_031780015.1). NCBI lineage: Eukaryota > Viridiplantae > Streptophyta > Magnoliopsida > Cucurbitales > Cucurbitaceae > Citrullus > Citrullus colocynthis. The sequence continues at coordinate 1,963,275 of QLSR01000069.1, read as the reverse complement.
TTTTATGTCAATCCTTGAATGAATATAGTCCATTAACACAATTAACCAAATAAAAAAGACATCACAATGACATAAACAATTTTTCAAATAAAAACTAAATCAAAACACATAGATAAAATTGAAAATTCGGAACAAGTACAACTAAATTATAGAAATTGAAATTTCTAATATCATAAATATTAAAATAAATTAAAACAAAAATAAACTTGGGTGTAGTATAAGGATTAGAATTGAAGAACTAAAATAAAATAGAATAAGTGTAAAAATTATTATCTTAAGTTGTCCCTAAACTCTTACTCCAAAATAATTAATTGAGAACCATAGAAATTATAAAGGTTCATTGAATGGATAGAATTGTTAATAGCCATAAAAACTAAAAATGAGAAGACAATACTATTAGTTGAAGTGAAATGATACATTCAATAAGGACCTAATTGTATGGAGTGTTTCTTGGAAACTTACAAGCAAGGATTTTAAAATGGATTGAGATTGGTTTTGTTTTGTTTTATCATGACACATTCTCTTTGGATCAAGATATTGCCATGTGAAGTTGATATCATTGTTGTTTTCTTCTGGGGATTTGGAATCCAGCTGCCTCTTGCTTTGTTTCTCTGTTTCTTTTTTTTTTTTTTTTTTTTTTTTTTTTTTTTTTTTTTTCTTTTTTTTCTTTTTCCTTTTTTCCCTAAAAGTTGATGTGATAACGTATGGGAGACGAAATTTCAAGATAAAAGATCCTACAATTTGGGAGACTACTTCCCAATAAAAAAATTGTCTATCTTTTCTTCTTTTTATGAAGTAATTTGTGGTCTAACTAATCTTGATCCAAGGTGGAGATTATAGGTGTACACGGATTGAGTTGGATTAGAAAATTTTTTTTGGATCAACTTGAAAATTCAAGTTGGTCAGGTTGGCTACCCAAATATGGTCTCTAACCTAACCCAACTCAACCTTTAAAATTTGGGTTGGGTTGGATCGGGTTGTCAAGTTGAAGTAGGCAAAAGAAGTAGACTAACGAAGTAGACGAAAGGACCAAACTTATAGATCGAATCAAAAGCAGTAGATAAACAAACGGAACAACTAAAGTTAATGAACAAAAGTAATTTCGGTTGAAGTAGCTAGACAGGCACAATGGCTGAAGTAGATGAATAGAATGGTTGCAGTTGGTGAACAACATGACCGAATCAAAACATTGGTATTAACACAAACAAAATCGAAAGAGGGAGAGCTAAAGATGAGAGCAGGCAAAATCGAAACTTGAAAGAGGGAGAGCTAAAAAGGCAAACAGCACGACAAATGCAAAATCAAAACTTGGAAGAGTGAGAGCCGGAGAGTTATAAACACGGTAGATGAGAAATTGAAGTCGAAGTCGAAGATTCAAAAGAGGGATGAGACAAATGGGATTGAAAGTCTGAAAGAGAAACGACAAATGAGGGAGAGAACTAAGGAGAGGAGTGGTTGTGGCATTACATTTTCAAAGACAAAAACCCTAAAACCTAGAAAGTTAACCCGAGACCCAACCTAACTTAAAAAAATATAAAAAATTAATCCAACACAACCCTTATAATTTGGGTTGAGTAGTCTGGGTTGTTTGGATTATTTTAACACCCTTAGTGTTGATCTACGAGTTGAGGTAACTAGACATTGCTGAAAAGTATCAACTTTCATGTCGTGTTGTGCCTGAGACACTTTGATGTTAGGGAGTTTTGATCTACTATAAAATTGAAGGTGCTATTCCTTTCTTTCTACTTGTTTAATTATTTGTCAAAATAGATTGTATGCTTAGAAAATTGTTGAATAATATCTTAGTACATTTAAATTGCTTTGTCTTTTCTACTTTCGCGATTGTGGTTTTGCATAAGCAGGGTTGCCAAAAAACCTACGAGATTGGGTTTTTGCAAGTACCCATCCTGATCAAGGTAGGGAAGCCTTGATTTGATCAGTGATAAAGCAAAATAAGGGACAATAAATGGGTCTCTAATCAAGGATGGGGGATATACCCCTTATCCCGACCCCAAACCTGCACTATTTAATTTTCAAATAACTTTTGAAAAAATATATGTTATATATTATATGATTAGTACAATATATTTTATATAGAAAAGAAAAAAAAACTAACTAAAAGAACATTTAGTGATGACCAAAAATGCGTACAAGTGTTATGATTTAGAAAATCTACTAAGTTATCAAGGTCGCTATTTGCAAACATACACTATCAACAAGTTGTATTTCAAGTATCATTTTTCCATGTGAGACTAGTGTGTGAAATTCAATCTTCAAGGAAAAGTTTTCAAAAGAAACCCAAGTGGTAACCATTGAAAATATTTGAATGTTGGTTAATTGCAAGAAAGAAAACAATTAATAAATGCTCTGATACCAGTTTGTTACGAAATCGACAATTAAATAATCCAATAAAACGTAAAAATAGAAATAGAGAAGGTCTACACATAAATTTATGTGGTTCACTAACAATGTATTAACTACGTCCACGAGACAAAGGGTGAACAATTTTATTAAAAAGAATTTTATAAGATTATAGAATACCACAGAATGAATAATGGCGAAAAGATTAGAGAGTTTATATAGTGCACTTCTTTAAACCCTAAGTGGAGAATGAAAATAATTAAATAATTAAATATATCAAATACCGATTCTAATTAGGTCTAGGATTCAAGGCATTCCACCAAATCTCCACATTGACTTGAATTCTTTCGCAGATAACAGATGTATCAGATGCAACATAAACAGCATCGTCAAACATACCCAAACTTCTCCCTCATGCCTTAGAGTGTCCCAGAAGAGACCACTAATAATTTAGAACATTAAACAAGTCCATGAAATGTGAAACTTGCCATGTGGAACCGATTTGATGAACATTTCAACAGGATTATCTCATCCCCCATAACAGCAAGCCACTAAACAGACTCACTACATGAAACGGGTTATTTATAGGTGGATGGCTTATGAGGATCCACCTCTTCAGTAACCTGTAGTGCATAATTCACCATATCTCTTTAGAGGCCCAACACTAACTCTTTTAGCTCTATCACGAGCTATACTTGGTTGATCTACTTGTTGACTAGAACTCTCAGGCAAAACAACTTTTGAAATTTCAGTCTCCTTAGTTCTTGACAACACGACAGTTTTTGTAGTGACATGTTGATCTTCTTCACCTTGGTATTGTAATTCATTCACAGCTGAAGTGAATTGCATCTCCACTTATTTATCAGTACTACTACTCTCTCCCACACTAGTAAACATCACAACAAACTTCACTTTTGAGTTAAGCATAAAATTATCATCAAATATCACATTCCTACTAAGTATAACTCTACTCCTATAAGGCAACCAAACTTTATATCCCCTAACTTTTTTCCCACTTTATATCCCCTAACTCTATTCCCAAAACCCGAAAATATAGCCTTTTTAGCTCCTAATTCTAATTTACTCTCATTAACATGACAATAGATATTAGAACCAAAATCTCTTAATAAAGAATAATTTGCAGGCTCACCAGAGCACACCTCATAACATGTTTTACAATCAATATTTGTGTGAGATCCACGGTTGATCAAATAACATGTTGTATTTACTACCTCTGCCCAAAACCTTCTAGCCAACCCAACATTAGAGAGCATGCACCTCAATCTATCCAACCATGTTTAATTCATATGTTTTGCAACTTCATTTTGCTGTGAAGTATCCTTGATAGTATGATGACGACAATTCCCTCAGCTTTATAGAACTTATTGAACTCAAACCCACAGAATTCCAAACTATTATCAGTTTGCAACCTTTTAATCTTCTTTTCATTTTGCTTTTCAATCAAAATCTTCCACTACTTGAAATTCTTGAAGGCTTCACTTTTATGTTCATCATAACTACTCAGGTCATTCTTGAGTAATCATCAATAATAGACATAAAGTACCTGTTGTCTCTAAGAGACTCAACCCTGGGAGGTCCCCAACAATTTGAATGGATGTAATCAAGTGCCCCTTTTGTACGATGAACACCCGTTGAAAACTTACTGCGATAAAGTTTTCCAAATACACAATATTCACAGAATTCAAGATTCTGCACCTTGTGCCTACACAGAAAGATCTCTCTTTGACAAATAAAAAAAAACTTCCGAATCAAATCAGAAAATCTAGGATAAAAACAGAAATCAATGAAGAACAAAAATACGAAGAACTTCTAGGTGGAAGACAGAAACCCATGAAGAATGGAAATAGGAACTTTTTGGCTAGAAACAAAAATCCTCATAGAGAGATCTAAAACAAAACCTATGAACAACCCAGTTGAAAACGGTACAAAGACCCATAAAAGTTTTTTGATAGTTGATTAGTCAAATGTGTATGTGTGATAAAATTGAGAATAAATATGGTCTAAGTGCAAGTATACACTATCAATGAAGTAATAACTCTTGGAGTATTCCAAGAGTCGAATCCCACGACACTAGCTATCTAATTAGGTTTGGCTTAAAGCAATACAATCAGGTGACCTAATGTAACCAAGGTAAAATTGTTGTGAGTTGGTGTAAATAAGCTTAAAAAAAAAATAAAGACTAACAACAATAAACGTGGGGTTTCAACTATGCTTTTGCCTATGTTCATCGAAACTTAAGCGATGCGGCCACATTAAGTTGGTGCATTGCCTTACACATGGGCAGAATCTTCACATATTCAGTTTTGTTTCAAGAACTTTTAGGAGCCTAAGGAGATAATCCTATATCTCTATGGTTAGCTAAACCTTAGATTAACTTTGTGCATATTCTTTACCCTATGGTGCCCCTTATCTCTAAGGTTGCATGGTGATCCTATTTGTAGGCTTTAACCTCATATCCCCTTGTGAAATCCACTTACATCCTAATCTTCTCATTATTAGGACTCAACTATATTGATAACTTAAATGGCCAATTCAAATTAACAATGTTTTCCATACAATCAACAAGAGAGAAGTGTAAGTAATGCAAGACATAACACTTTAGCAAATACTCAAGCCATAAATCCCTAGGGAAAATCCACATAATTAAACCCCTTAATAGATTTAGCTCATGATAGAGAACAAATGAACTATTTTCATTAATTTCAGAATCATAAGTACAGATTGAATGTGCAAAAGTAGCACGGGAAAAGAGAAATGGAAATGGGTACTGGAAAATACAGTAACACTCCTCAAATGACTTCCTCTCTCTCTCTCTAAAGAACTCTAGAGAAGGATTCTTCTTTCTCAAGGACCAATCCTTTAACTCTACACACGCTTTCACAAGGTTGGGAGAACCCTAAAACCTAAGAACTCCAAAGGGATTCTCCTTCTCGGACTAAGATTGGCAAGTTGAGTGGAAATTCTTCTTAGAGTGGACTGATTTCGGGTGGAAGACCCCTTCCTTGAAGGACAACTTCAATCCTTTTTATAGGCTTCAAGAAAGGTTAGATAGTGCCGAAATCCACGTCCTAGAGGCTTCCCAGTCAAATCGGCACTGAAGAACAGCTGAGGACCATGGCCAACTAGTTCAACGTTTCTAGAACATAGGGTTTTGATGCGGGCACATTTCATTTTGGCAATGTGGGTGCATCGACAGCAATTTCTGCAAAATGGCCCAAAATCAATGTAAAACCCTCTAAAACATGTTTAATATGTCAAAAATTCACTTTACGCATCCAAAAGACTTTACTCTTCATTATTTAATCTATGTAGCACACATTATGGGGAATTTTAATATGCAAGAGACTATATTTCCCAAGAAACACTACTAAAATAAGGCCTAAAAACATGTATTTTTTACATGAATTAATAGCGTTGAAAATGTGTTATCTTGCTTCGCTTAATTCGAGATTGTTCATTAGTTTTATGCATTTACTTGATTATTTTGTAGGTGTCAAGCACCTAATAGGTAGAATAAGAAATTAGTAATGACATCGAGTTAAAATGGACCAAAACGAAGCTTAATTGCATCAACTGGGAAAAAGAAGACAAAAAAGAAAAAATCGCCCATACGGAACAGTGTCGAGGTGCCAGCATGGCGCCATTTACATAATGGTGGAATTTCGTATAAAACACACAGCGCTGCAACGCTGCCTTTGAGCGTCGCGACTCTCCAAAATATGGTTGAACAAATTGCTACAACAATGCCGCGATGCTTCAACTGTGTTATGAAAAGAAATTTTGCAATTTTAGGTTTAGTTCTTCCACTAGCTGCCAGTTCCAGTCAATTTCTCTCCACCCTTCCTCTTTTTTTCCATCTATTCATGTACCAAAACTCTACCCCATTGATCGGGATGTCGATCATGGGCTAAGGTAATCGATTTCTAGCTTGGGTTTCTAGGATTTCTCCCTTATTGCATGTATTTGTAAGTTTTTGAACCAATTTATTGTATTTGTTAGTTTCAATTCTGTTACCAATGAACTATTATCATATGTTGTATACTTATGGATGTATGGTGACTACTTTTGATTGACATTCAATTCGTGACACTTGATTGCATGTTAATCCATAGAAAGAAATACGTTAGGTTCGCTTGAGAATCAAATTAGATGAGTATTGATCTAACTAACCTAGAATTAAACCAAACGAATGTGTAATTAGGCGCTTGAGAATTAAACATCCACCCTAACGTTTCCTGGATCTTAATGCGATTAGGCCAATTTGAACATACATGCTTTCATCTTTTCAAATTGAACTAGTTTGTTGCTTAGGACAAATTAATTATTTTTAATTAATTTGATTAGGTGTAAGCAATCATTTGGTGATGAGAATTCAATGGCCAAATATCTTGAAAAAGGAAAAATTCGTTACAACCCAAGTTAGGTTCTTCTAATATATTATTTTCAATCATCAATTTGTGTTTTTTACTTTAAGCATTTCAATTTCCTTGCAACAAACTAATCTTAACACCTCCCAGTTACCCTCAGGTTGCAAATCATTTACTTGAGAAATTTGTGAGCTTCCTATGTTTGACCCGACCTTTCTCCTACTACAGTTTTTGTGAGAACAGTCATTTATTTAACATGAAATTGGGCAACGAATTTCGTTCGCCATTTGCGCAATGAAGCTTTGCCATAATTGCAAATAAACTAAATTGAACCAAAACCAAACTAAGTGAACCAAATCAAGTCGGACGAAACCAAAGCCAGACTGGTGCGATAGAATTGAACCGAACCAAATGCTAAAGTGAAAGAAACTAACGGGGTTGAACCAAAACTAGTTGGATGAACAAAAATTGGTCTAACCAAACAGGTTTTGACTGAAGCGAACCAGTTTGGCTGAACCTGAACCAGCCTTGAACCGAATGAGTGAAAAATCATGCCTTTACGAATTTCAATCTAAGGCGACAATAGGAATGATAACTGTGGATGGCATATCTGTGGTTGAGATACCGATCTAGGTACAGAAACAGAACATAGAAACTCATTAGTGGCACCGTATTTGAGCTGAGGCGAAAATTAGATCTAGGCGGAAGGATCTAATCCACGATGGTAAGTTTGGAACCAATGGCGAACAGAATGAAGACAAACCATGAAGGCATCAACACAGAGGTCGAACAAGGGCAACGATTGGTGGCTTCCACGACAAATCTGAGTCGTTGAACCACGAACAAAGTCAGCAAACATAAACGTTGAGCAAACTAAGAACTAAGAATTCAATCTTAATTTCAAACATCCTTAGAAGCCTAAGTAATAAGTGTTTGAATTTATGCCCTAAAACCTCATAATTTATTACTTGATTAATTTAATTAGTAACTATGCAATATAAATTTATCTATTAACTCAAAAAATCCAAGATTATTGCATGAAGTCTTGAACATGTATGTAGTTGACATATGGGTAGATCATATTCAAGAAATAACCTAAAGGTCTATAGTATATGGATAAGGTTGGGTGCCTTATCCTAGTGACATTATAGATACGTCTCACTTTGTAATTGTTACAAGAGTTGTAAGTGTTACAAACGATTTGATCAAAACCATTCATGTGGAGACATGTGAGTGGGGCTATCCTGTATAAAAAGTTTATATAAGATCAAACTACAAATGATTAATCTTTCTTTATAACATTGTTGATTGAAGAGATTAACTTTTCATTAAAAATGACCATAGCTACCTCGATCTCAATCCTGAGTGAGTTATGGAATCTTGTCTATGAGGACAATCCTTTGATTTGTATGGGGGAGAGTAGCACGTATCGCTGACATAATAAGCCTATCATTTTAGGGATTTGTCCGAGTAGGGAGCTGGGAACATAACTACACAAGATAAAGTTCACTGCTTCTCATCCTCAGGGAAAGTAGATAAATTGCTCTCTTAAGTGTTGAATATAAGTCTTGAACAAGGAGCTCCTCCCTCTCATTGGGCGGAGAGGGATTTGTTTATGGTGGGACCATAAATAGGTTGTTCATTAGAGGATCAGAGAGACTTAAGGAGAAAGAAGTAATTACAGGGGCAAAAAGATAATTTTGACCCAATTATAATCACGAGAAATTTGTTAAGGGTCGACTTATTGATGACTGGTTATATTCATGGACATAAAAATATATCTACAGTGTGAATAGTGTAGTTGTGGGTCTTTAGTGGGGTGACCTACAGTTGATGAATATTAATTAAGTTAATGAAAGAGTTTAATTAATTTAATTTCGAATCATTGGAGCTTCTAATTTGTAGGTCCATAAAATCCTCTTGCTAGCTCACCACAGACCAACAAAGATCAACTATGTTGAAAGAAAAATTTTGAAATGTTCAAATTTGTAAGGAAAAATATTAGTTGTATTGGATACAATTAATTACATGATTTATTAAAAAGTTTATTTGAATATGATTCAAATTATAACTTTATAATATGGAGAATTAATTTATTTGAATATAATTCAAATAATTAACTATTTAATTTGGATGTGATTTTAATTAAAGATTTTGCATAATATAAATATTTAAATATGATTTAAATATTTTAAACCATTTAATATGAGATATTATTTGAGTAGATATTTATTAATATTAGATATTGTTAAATATTTATTTAAAATCTCTGCAGAGGCCCTACCACAAATTCCACTTTCCTTGACTCTCGAACAATAGCAGAAATAAAGGAAAAAAAGGAAAAAAAACAGTTATTAAAGCCAAAATCACGCATTTTTTGTAGGAAAAGACGAACTTTTTCGGGTTTGCAAGAATTGATGACTGTTTTTTTGTGTACTTAGTTTATGACTAAAAAAAAAAGTCATTAAATGAAAGAAACGAAAAAGGTGCAGTTTTGGCGGGAAAAGACGTTAATTTTCAGATTTTTCCAACTCTTTTGACATTTTTTTTTGTGTCACTAAACTATAACTACAATTAACTGTCATTAAAAAACAATAGTTTTTAACCGTCATTAATATTTTTTAACTTCATATTTATGTTTGTACAGTATTGTGTCAAAATTGGTTGAAATATATCTTATGGCAGGTATGAAACAAATAATGATCTATCATAAGCATTTCTTTGACATTTTACAAATGTCATGAAATGTATATTTATGGCATTGAAATCTTGTCATCAATTGAACTTCAATTACTATAAATAAGTGTTGATATAAAGGTTTAATTGACAGAAAAAATCAATCTTTTGGTCATTTATTGATAATGAAAAATTGGCATAGAAAATGTTTTCATAACATATAATAAATGTCAATGAACGTTTATTGTTGACTATATTGTAAAGTCATGAAATAACTAATAATGACAGATTTTTCATGCATCATCTATACACTTTCTTTGATGGTGGATTCAAAAACTGAAAAAAAAGTCAAGAAATGTGTTAATGACAATTTTTTTAGTCATGAAAACCCATTTTTGTTGTAGTGAGGGGTTATCCCAATAGAATTAGGAGTAACCCATAAAGTTCTATAAATGGGTCCTTTGGAGCCCTCATAGAACACACATTCTACAACATAATATATGCGGTCATTCTGCATAGATTTCTCTCTCTCTAGAAATTCTACGAATTTTCCTAAGAAAAGTTGTAGGAAAATCATTCTACACATTCCCTCTATTCATTTAAGAGCAGTTTCCACAAGTTGGATCCTCGCCAGAGTTATAGCAAGAAAAATCTTGTGGAAACGAAGACTTCAAGTAGAAGACTACCGATTCGATGAGCAGATTTTGCTGCGGGATCAGCAAAGGTATATGTTGCTCAACTTTTTCTTCTAGCTTTTTGTATTTTTAATTCTTTCAAGAAATCGAAGAACACGATCACATGCTTCTGCCGGGATTTAATTTCCTTCAATAAGACCTATATGTCTATGGTTGATTATAACTAAGATAATTGCATGCAATCTTTTAGTCCTATGATGTATCTTATGTCTAAGGTCAAATGACGTCCTATTGTTGAGACTCTTAGCCCTACATTCTTTTGTGAACTGTATATATTGCCTTAAGACTCAAATAGCATGCTAACTTAAATGGCTAGTCAAAATTAACAAGATAAAACATAGTTTTCAAAAAAATAAATATAATAGAAGGAAGAGGTGCAATGCTTCACAATTTCTCAAGTCATTCTATCTTTTTTCGGATATCCACAAGACTGAATCCCTGAAAAAATTACCTCCTGATAAAGAAGAAGAATAATTTCATTGAAATAAAATTCATAATTACAAGATGAAAAGAAACAAGGACAAAAAGTGACAAAGAAAATAAAGACAACTACTAAGAATCTAAAAAATTCAGAATATGTGACCTTTGGGACAATTTCTACACTTTTAGGGTTCAACCTTTGTGAAGGTGAATCTCATTTTACGACACACTCTGTTAGTTGAGATTTGGATTAGGAACCCTAATCTTTAGAGAATTCTCGTTCTTAAAGTGTAGATTTTGACTCAAGGTTTGGCTTTCCAAATTGATTGACTAATAAGCGCTTTATATATGCTTCAAAGGAGTTGGTAGTTGTTGAAATTGATGCTCCAAGCTGATTTGAAGTAAACAAACTAATAACATAAGACCTCAAAATTAGCACGTTCGTTTTGACTGCGAAAACCCCATTTAACTAGTGTAGGGCACAATGTTGTCGCATTGAATTTTTGTATGTGGAGTAATCTAGTCGCATTAGATTTTAGCCTATCAAGCAATGTGGTCGTGTTGGAGCAAAAATCCAGATCTTCTACAAAAGTATAAAATATGGTTAGTCTTTACTAAGAATGACTCTTTTGCTGAAGACCTTACATAAACACAAAGTCATCCATCACAAGAGATATTTTCATTCTTTACTAACTTATATACTTAACTCATATACTTAACCCATCCAAGATATGACCTTAAATAGAAGAAAAAAATACACACAATAGTAATGTTCATCGGTCAATTAAAAATAAAAAATAAAAAAAAGCACTCCCCTCAAATTTTTTGTTACTACAAGATTTATTGTTAAACATATTAGTGGCAGTTGTACATAAAAAAAAAAAAAAAAAAAAAAAAAAAAAAAAAAAAAACGTCTATGAAAATATAAGTATATTTCAATACCAACCAAATAAGTTCTTAAGAATAAAATTTTATTTTTCTAAAACTCTAATAATAATGATCATTTTTGGGTCAATGTTCAATTCCCCAAATAAAGAAAGAAAATGATAAATTTCCAAAATTTTTCTATGACTAGTTAACTAGGTGTGATGTAGGTGTTATATATTATGGTCAAATTTTGTTTTTTTCTTTAAAATAACATTATTCACGACTTTTAAATGGTATTATACTATTATTATATTTTAACCTAAATGAAACTTCTATCAATTTAGTTGCATAGATTTGTGATTTAAATTTTACATTTAGCTTTTACCATTCTTATTTTCTTTGTTTAATTGATCCTTTTTAATTCTTTTCATAGATGTAATTTGAAATCTAAACCAAGAGATATTATAAAACCAAATCGAGAGAGCTATCATCTCCATTGAATAAAAGTAGCAATAATAAATGTTATAACGTATATTAAAAAAAGATTTATGATAAAATAGATAATGAAGTTATGATGTATCAATTTCATAATATGAAATTTTGTAGAGAACCAATTTAATATTTTAGTCCATATGAATATTTTGAATTATT
>QLSR01000069.1:1898377-1948364 GCA_031780015.1 Citrullus colocynthis | reverse complement strand
ATATATATATATATATATATATATATATATATATATATATATATATATATATATATATATATATATATATATAGCGTTAATAAAAATATGTAAAAACTTTTAGAGTATAAAAATTCAATTCAAGAATAGTTAATCAAAGTAAGATTTAATTAAATAGTAGTAATTCACATGTATTCATCATTTGAGTTCGAAACTTTGATTTATTATATATATATATATATATATATATTTATTTTTGTATTAAATAAAAAAAAATGAAAGTAGTTATACTGTTGACTTTGTTTTTTTAAAAAAAAAAAAACATTTATGCAAATAGAAGTGTGAAACCTTGAACAAATTGAATCGTCCTATTGACTTTAATATTTACATGGACTTCCACAAATTAAAACTTATTTTAAATAAATAAAATATTTCTAAAGTTATTTTTGTAAATGACAAAAAAGATTTTGACCATTTCAAAATCGCTTCCAAACATGTCTAATAGATTTTTATTTTTCAATAGAATTCTAAATCTTTAATTTTGTATATAATAGTGTATAGATGTATGAAACTCCCAAAAAGATCACCTCTAAGACATAAAAATAAAACTAAAGTCTTATTAAATGAAGTTGAATATTTAGGATGTCACGATTAAACATAATATTGAAAGTTGGGTTATTGATAGGCATAAATTGGAAAGCTTTATGATGAAACGTGTAGTATTAATGTAAACTTTCTTCACGTTATATTAATAATTTAAGAGTTTTGTTTTGTTTGAAAGGAAAAAAAAAAAAAAAAAAAAAAAAAAACTGTTTGAGATTGAAGTTGTGAACGCATTTTGATTTTTGTCATTAAATAAAGTGGACATGAATTGTGGTGCACACCACCCATTAGGGGCTTATTACTTATTTCATTGGGTAGGGAATTAATTTGGAAATTGTTTTAAAAAAAAAAATTAATCTATTTTTAGGAAAATTATCTTAAACGAAAAAACTGCATAAAATATTTACAACTAATAGCAAAATACATAATTTATCTACGATAGACAGCGATAGATTGCTATATTTATAAATATATTGATTCATTTTTCTATATTTGAAAAGAGCCACTTACTTTTCTCTAATTATTTAGTATTGCTTTTAGACTAATAAAGTTTTCCTATTTGTTTATTTATTATTGTTTTTAGTACAACAGACATATCTGTATGTGCTTTAGGTTAGAATTTATTTACTGGTATATGGTTTTTAAGAGTGGAAAACAAGGCATATTGGTGAAATATGTGAGGTGAATGACGTTTCTCAAAAGAAGATATATTTTTTTGAAACAAGTGTTTGATTTTAATTTAATCTTAAAAATTATAAAATTTTTAGGTTAGAATTTATTTACTGGTATATGGTTTTTAAGAGTGGAAAACAAGGCATATTGGTGAAATATGTGAGGTGAATGACGTTTCTCAAAAGAAGATATATTTTTTTGAAACAAGTGTTTGATTTTAATTTAATCTTAAAAATTATAAAATTTTTAGGTTAGAATTTATTTACTGGTATATGGTTTTTAAGAGTGGAAAACAAGGCATATTGGTGAAATATGTGAGGTGAATGACGTTTCTCAAAAGAAGATATATTTTTTTGAAACAAGTGTTTGATTTTAATTTAATCTTAAAAATTATAAAATTTTTAATTTTGGTTGCCATAGTTAAGTTCATAGTTGTATTAACATATTTACTTTAAACTTGAGTCATAATATTATACATTTAAGCAATGAAAAAAATAACAAATGTCAAAATTAAAGAAAATATGCCACATAGAAAATTGTCCAAATTTGGTAAATTCAAGTTTTTTTTTTTTTTTTTTTTAAGAGATCTATCTAAACTCTATTGAACATCTTAACATGAGAAAACTACAAAGCAACATTAAAATATAAATTAAATATTTCATCCATATTTATATAATATATTGTACATCAAATTTTAACTCCTTCAATTTATTGATCAATGTAAATGCTGACAATGGAATCCAAGAGATACTTTATTCCATTGTCTTGATTTTAATGTTGTTTAATTAATTATTAAATAATTTAAAATGATGCAGCTGTCCAACCAATGGTTGCCTGCCACTTTTTTCCCAAAAAGAAGGAAAATTTCAAAAATTTGACATTACCTAAATGAGAAGCAAATCAATAAATCAAAGTCATCAAGAGAGAGTATGACAAAAGTGACCCCAAAGACAAAGAGCCAATTTTTGGCAACAAGCACCACCCATTTGATTTCATTACACATTTGTCCATTTTCATTATAATTTCTTTTATCTTATATTCTCTATCATGAGAAATTAGGCAAGCCCATTGTTTGATTTTTCTTCTTTTTCATAAGTATTTTTTTAAGGTTTTATATATTAACAAAATCTTTTATATCAAAAGATAGATTTGGAAAATTATCTTAAACAGCAAAACTATTGAAAATATTTACCACTAATAACAAAATATACAGTTAATCTGCGATAGACCGCAATAAACTACTATCTATATCTATCGTAGATAGACAATAACATTTTGCTATATTTGTAAATATTTTGATTCATTTTGCTATATTTAAAAAGAGCCCAATAACTTTTGAGATTTTAGGATCGGTAAGCTAAATTTTATCCATGTTTCTTTTTCTTAATTTACTAATGGATTTGGTAGATGTGTTTTTCAAAACTTTTTCTAGACCCTATTATCCAAATAGGGAAAATTATGAAGACAAACATTTTTATATTTTAGTAGATCCATATTTTAAATTCAATGGAGGTATTTTAAACAAGATAAAGATTTTAATAAATATAAACTATATATCATTGCTAAATAATAATTAATAATAAGGTTTATTTAAACTAATATTTGGGTAACTACAATTTATTTTATGATTTATAAATATATTTTAAAACACGTCTCGAACGATTTTAAATAGGAATTTTTAATCTACAACCAATTATCTATACTTTATATAAAAGGAACAAAATGGAGAGAATCTTTACCTTCTCATTTTGCCCCTAATTTTTAAATATATGTCGGTTACATCCTTGATTTTAATGGTTATTTAAATCTATTCAAACTCATGTATAAACCAACCTTTTCACGGAAACACATTTTCACCAAAACACCGCTTTGTAAGTAAGTTTATTCATCATCTTTTATTTCATTTCTTTATTCTAATTTTGGTTCCTTACAGTGATGGTTATTTATATAAGTTTTTTCCTCATCTTCATTATTGCTTGTTGTGCAAATGTGGGTGATCTCGATACAAGGTTTTTCAACAATGTCACCTAAAGGTATGAGTGTATGCATATTATGTTTGATTCACTACAAAATGTTCATTTGTCCGATTCCTTCTGTTCCATCATAGGGTAATCTTATAATTAATGAAATCAACTAATTATTTATTTTTCATGTTCATTAGTGTGTTTTTTATGTTTCTTGTTTTTGAAATTTGTGTTGTTCGTTGGTTTTCTATATAATTTTTGTCAAGATTTTTCTTCAAAAAAATTGTTAGAATTTAAGTATATATCTGAAGAGTAGTTAGTTGAGATGAATATTTTTTATATTTTGAAGTGTACTGAAAAACGTGAATAAAGAATTAAAAGAGAGAGTGCGTGTAACAATTCGACTTTTCTAAGACTTCTGACAGGGTCATTATTTTATGTATGCACAACTTTGAAAGCAACTCTTTTTAATTTAAACAAAAAGGAAATAAATCTTTTGTTTAAGAAAATACCTTAAATCAAAACAAAAGTTCAAATATCATATAACCTTAGTTCAGGGTACCTTTACAATGAAAATGTTAAAACATAAATTCTTGGAAAAATTGTAACAACGGAATACTAAGAAAAATTCAAGTAGTTTAGACATCCAAGACTAGTTTAAAATAGCTTCGGGTCCCATGGCGCTCTCAAGGATTTTTCTTGTTATTCGTCAGTGTTTCCTTTCCTTTACCTGAAAATCATAACATAATAAAATGGTGTATAACTGCTCAATAAGTAACCCCACTACCGAAGATCTATACATTCATGCCCAATAAATGCGGCATGCTAGTGGGACAAGCATACTTCGCTTCGTGGATCTCGAAGGATACACATAATCTCTGGTGATCCTGAAGTAAAACAAAACCTCTGATGATCCCAAAGGAAAATAAAACCTCTGGTGATCCTCTAGTGATCCGAAGGAAAACAAAACTTCTGGTGATCCTCTGGTGATCCCAAAGGAAAACAAAACTTCTGGTGATCCTCTGGTGATCCCAAAGGAAAACAAAGCTTCTAGTGATCCTCTGGTAATCCCGAAAGATACACATAACCTCTGGTGATCCCGAAGGATACACAGTGAATACACAACTATGGTAGGAGAGTAATTATCACTAAGTAATGGTAACATACATAAAAGTCCCACAACATGTAATCATAACATAACTCATGAATACATGATTATCATGCAAAAATATCCTCTCACATCAAGTAAATAACATTAATATATATATATATATATATATATATATATATATATAGATGACCTCAGAGAAGCCAACATCATATTAACTATATCGTCGGGCACGAAGGCTTCCAGTAGTATATTTATGCTCAATCATAAAATTCATTCCTCAACCTAAGGTTCCAAATAAATTATCCAAAAGTGGCTTGGTTCAGAGTTACATCCAAACTTCAATTCAGTAGCCCAATTTGAACATAAACCACAATTCAAAATTAAAAACTCAATTTACAGTATCCACAACCCGCCAAAAAGCTCCAAATATTCCAAACACATTACAAAATTCTTGCCAAAAACAATTTTTAAAGGTCTTAATATTGAGGGCAACATAAGATTAGGCCACCACTCAAAAAGGGCACTTAAGATCCAAAAAGAAAAAGATCAAAAAATCCTTAAAAAATCTTACCCAACCAAAATTTGACCAAACGAAAGGACCAGCGACGAACAAATCTGGAATGGACAGCGAACCAACAGCGTGAAGATTGTCGGGACGGAACCTGCTATGCGCCCGAACGATGAGCGAACTCCAACCTTTTGTGTGGCTAACAACGACGACAACCGAACACGACTGATGCTCAAACACCAGCTAGTAGTCAGAGCGACAGCGGCATGGCTAGGTCTTCACAGCTGGAACAAAGAAGACGAAGAAGAAGGAACAAGAGGGAGAGTTTTTTTTTTTTTTTTTCTTTTTTTTTTCTTTTGCATACCAAATGAGGAAGATATAAATATATAATTAAACCTAAACCCAAATTTCCTTTTATAACTAAAATTCAATTTCCTCCCACAACTAAATCTTAAGTTGTTATCTCCTTAAAAATTAAATCCAAGAGAACTTAAATCCCAACAAAAATTAAATTTCACCGATGGAAATAATCTGTCCAGAAACCTCTTAAATTAAATTCAACTTGTAAGGATTCATTTCGATTGACTTAAAAAAATATTTTTCAAAAAATTCATTTTTATTTAAACATTTTTTATAAAAAGTTATTATAATATACTTGAAAAGCTTGGTTGCCAAACGCTCAATTTTCTTCCAAAATGACTTATTTTTTAAATCAGATGTATTCCAAACACACCCTAAATCTCTAGTATTAAATTCAATTTTCACAAATTGAATTAAAATAGAATTACATCTAAATTCTCAAATCTTTTACATTTAATTTAAATTGAATTACCTTAACCCATTAATTAAATTTTCAACCTCAAATGTCAAACTAACATCCAAATAATTCAAGATAATTAAATTAAAAATTACCTTGGAATGTCCCAGGAGAAAGAGACGGAGAGATATAGAGAGAATTTGAGGAATGGAGTAGATATGAAGTTAGGAGCTCAAAATATCATATTCCTAACTTTTAGTTTCTAGAATCCTGTCATAATTTAATTATTCTATTCATTATGCTTTAATTTTCATTATATGTGCTTTAATTTTCATTATATGATATAAGTTTTATTGTATGTGTTCTGATTGCATAAATTTTTTCTATATAGCTAATACAAAAGGTCCATTGGAAAGGGAATTGAATCCTGGAAGAAGCATGTGATCACGTTCTTTGATTTCGTGAAAGAATTAAAAATATAAAAAAATAAAAAAAATAAAAAATAAAAAATAAAAAATAAATCGATCCTACAGCAAAACCTTCTCCTCAACTAGTAGTCTTCTCCTTGAAGTCTTCATAGAAAGTTTTCTCGTGCAAAACCTTCTCCTCAACTAGTAGTCTTGAAAGTTTTCCACGAGATTTTTCTTGTTGTGACTCTGATAAGGATCCGAGTTAGAGAATTTTCTTGAGAGAAAAATCTTTGTAGAATGACGGTAGAGATTATGTCGTAAAGTGTATGTCCTATGAGGGTTACTAAAGGCCCTATTTATATAACTCTATGGATTACTCCTAATGGTAACCGCTATGAGATTTTAAAATAAATATTAATAAATATTTATCCAAATAATATCTCATATTAATAGTTTAAAATATATATCTTCTGCAGAATTTGAATCACATCCAAATTAAATAATTAATTATTTGAATCTAATTCAAATTAATTAATTAATTTTTCTCTATTTATTTATATGGATTTTTATTTGAATCATATTCAAATAAATTAATTTTTCATGTTATAAGGTTATAATTTGAATCTTATTCAAATATACTTTATAATAAATCATGTAATTAATTGTATCCAATACAATTAACATTTTTCCTCATAATTTGAACACTTCAAATTTTCTTTCAATCATAATTTATCCTTGTTTGTCAGTGGTGAGCTAGCAAGGGGACCTTATGAACCTACAGATTAGAAGCTCTAATGAGTCGAAATTAAATTAATTAAACTCTTTAATTAACTTAATTAACATTCATCAACTGTTGGTCACTCCCACTAAAGATCCACAACTGCACTTTTCGCACTATAGATATGTTTCTATGTCCATGGATATAGCCAATCATCACTAAGTCGACCCTTCACAAATTTCTTATAATTACAGCTAGGTCAAAATTACCGTTTTACCCATGCAAGTACTTATTTCTCCTTAGGTCTCACTGATCCTCTAATGAACAACCTATTTATGGTCCCATCATAAACAAACAACCTATTTATGGTTCCATCATAAACAAATCTCCCTCAAGCCAATAAGAGGGACCTCTTGTTCAAGCCCTAGATTTAGCACTTAAGAGAGCAATCTATCTAGTTTCAAGAAATGAGTAATCAATTGAATTGCATGAGAAAATGTTGAAAATAACTTGGATTTATGTTTCTAGACTTAAGCATGTGCATTGCAATGAAATCCATGAATCTTAGAATGTTGCATAATGAAGTAAACAAGGATTCATTACCCTAGAACTCTCTCTAACTCTTGCGTTTCTTATCTATTTACTTTCCTTTTTAGTTTTTCCAAAATCACAACTTCAATTCCAATCCTCAAATAAAATTGGTTCAATTCTATAATAGCTAAGTAATTTAAACCGTCATAATTAGATCCTTAGTGGAACAATATTCGGACTTCACCGTCTTATATTATAACTTGACCTATACACTTACGGGTTAACATGGAAAGTTTTCATCAAAACCCGCCATCCAATGTCATTAATTTAGTTTTAATTTTTTGTTTTTATATATAGTATAAACGACATTGTTTGGCATACTGCGAATGGATAAGATGGCGGTTCGAAACGGCGTCATTTTTGGTCGGATAAGATGGCGGTTTAGAACCGTCCTCTAATATTATTTTTATATTTATTGAAACGACATCGTTTTGCCTAGGTTTTTATCTCAAACAATTCTTTCTCTTAAACACATTCCACCAAGGATTGGATCGACTGGCGAGGGTTCTAAACAACGCGACTTCTTCATGTGTTGCTGCTATACGACATTTGACGATGGCTAACAATGACTACCGAACAACGACTGACGACAACAATCGAATGGCGGCTGACAACGGTTATCGAATGGCGACTGATCTACAAAACAAGCGGCTACTTACCACAGCTTCAATTGGTTGATGACCGTCGAATCCAAGTGGTGATTGACCTACTACTATAGATAGAAAAAAAATATATTTGGAGTTTGTAGGGTTTCAAAAGTTGTGGTCCCGATGTAAAAGATGACAATCCAATTTTGGGTTAGTTTTTTGTCGTTTTCCCGATGTCTTTTCTTCTCCTTTTCATTATTTATTCACATTTATATTAATCTTTTTTTCCTTTTTTTTATGGTTGTGATTAGAAAGTAGAACTAAGATTTTTGGGAATTTGGAGGAATGGCCTAAACTTCGACATGACAAACTCTGGTGAGCAAGAGCGAGAGAGCGAAAGAGCAAGAATGAGAGAGCGAGAGTGAGAGAGCAAGAGTGAGAGAGAGAGAGGGCGAGAAAGATAAGAGTGATTGTGAGTGAGGAAAGAAAGCGAGAGCGAGAGCGAGAGCGAGAGCGATAAGAGAAAAACTTTGATGTGACCAACGCTCTCGCTCTCGCTCACAATTACTCATCTCTCTCGTTCTCTCTCTCTCTCACTCTCGCTCTCTCTTGCTCTCGCTCTCTCTCGCTCTAGCTCACCGGAGTTGGTCGCGTTAAAGTCTAGGAAAGTCACAGAGAGCTCCTTCCCCTATGAAATCTTTTATCATTAGATTTTAGATATTGTATATATTTAGATGAAGATGATTACGATAATGTAAGGAATATAACTGAGTTGTTTGAAGCTGCATAAGATGAAGATAATTATATTATATGTTTTAATAGGATCCCAAACCAGTTGCAACAACCAAACATGCTTTTCTTGGCAATTCATCTGTTCCTGCACGTATTAAATTTTGATACCAATATGCTGAAAAACTTCCCAAACATGATGCACTAAGGGTGCCCCTCAGTGATTGAGTCTTCAGAAAGGGAAAAACAATTTTTCTTATGTTAGAGTATGTTATGCAACTATGCAGAATGGTAGGAATATCAAATTCATGTTTACTTAGTCTACATTGAGTAAATGACGTATTTGATAATTTTATGTGTAACTATTAAAATGATTGAATTATTGAATATGTTCAATATAACGTGTGTATATAGGTTTCCTTGGAAATATTTTGAAGTGTCAGAAGTACTAAAGCTATTTAAAGTAGTAGATTCAAACGATATTGTACCTTGTTTTGGAACACCGACCAATCGTGCAAGAACTCTTTCAATGGTCTTCTCAGATCAACCACGACAAAGGATGTTCATTCCATATAATTCTACGTAAGAGTTTAAATTATATATATTAGTTGGATTTTATGTAGCTTTCAATAAGATAATCCTATTTTTTTTTCCTTTTTTATAGAGGCAATTGGATATTGTGTGTGGTTAATGTACATGCAAAGATGACATATATTTTGGACTCATTACATCCTAGCAGGCTAGATGATCTAAAACACATTGTATCTACGTAAATTTGTTCAATATTGTGTTAATGATGTTAAATTTTCAGTATTTTTTAAGTTTGTTAAAAAGTTCACATTTGTGTTATATATGTTATCGTCTTTTATTTAGTGCAATGAAGATGTGTATGGCGCAAAATACAATCCCAACAGAAAAAAATATCAATCTTACATGGTTTCCCATAAAGGTAAATAAAAATTGTGTTATAATCAATAGCTATTATTATATGTGTCCAAAATAAGTTTTAATTATTGTTATTTATTACTATGTTTCAGTGCCCTAGTCAAACATGTTATGTGGAATGTGGGTATTATGTAATGAGATTCATGAGAGAGATTTTACATCATTCAGATACTCCTATTAATTCCCTTGTAAGTCACTATTCTAACTCTTAATATATTGGGTACTTAGTAATTATGAATTTATTGTAACATTCGTTATTTATTTGCTTTGATGAAGTTTAATACTAAGGACCCTTTTACCCAAGAATAACTCGATGAGTGGGTAGGCGGAGCATGTGTCAAACTACACTTGATGGAATTGTGTGGTGGTACAACATATATTATTTGAGGTTGCTCCAAACTTTTTGTATCCCTTAGACATTTTATGTAGGTTGAAGATAGAGTGATTAAAATTTTTGTAGATCTTAAATTTTAAATAGGTTTTAGATCACATATTGTGTAGCACTGGTTGGTTGTAAGTTGTAGGATAGATTTTTTGATATATTTTGGTAGATCTTAGATATTTTGTATATATTTTGGTAGATCTTAGATATTTTGTTTAGGTTTCATTATGCAACTTTATATTTTGAAACTCAGCTGTGGATTTGATCAATATTGAAATGATATGAGAGATTGTGTTATCTTGAAGTTTGTCTTTGATATGCTAGACATTTGTGTGGAGGAATTAATCCAAATAGGGGGTGACGAAAATTATTAGTATTTGTAAAAATTGTTATTTATGCAGGATTCGGTTTTCATATTTGGTAATATATTTGTTGTAGGTTGTAGTGGATATGATGTCAGTTATAACATCATCTAAAAAAACAACTTCGACTAGATTCGATGTCAGTTCATAACTATCATTTATTACATATACATGTCGGTAACAAACTGTCATTCTAAACCTTCATTGTATATGTATGATATCATGGGTTTGATGTCGTTTACCAACGGCTATTGTCACAAACCGCCATCATATATGTATGATGGCATGATTTTGATGTCGGTTAACAACTGTTATCATAACCAACCGTCATCTATATGTATGATGGCATGAGTATGATGTCAGTTCGCAACCGACACCATAAACGAAATCGTCATCGTATATATATGATGGCGGAAGTTTTGACGGTAGTTACGAATTGCCATAAAGCCCAACCGCCTTTGTAACCTACGATGTCATTGGATACAATGATGGTTTATAATCCGATATCATATGTAAACGATGGCAATTCAAAATTGACATCTAAAGCTAAAATTGTTGTAATGGACCTTTAGGTTATTTCTTGAACATGGTCCACCTATATGTCAGCTACATACATATTCAAGTCTTCATGCAATAACTTTAGATTTTTCTAGTTAATGGATAAAATAATATTGCATAATTAATAAACTAATAAATTACAAGACTTTAGGGCATTCCAATACATTGAAACTCTTTTTAACTTTTATTAAATTAATAAAATTGAATAATCTTATAATTTTATTCACTTTTAGATGTTGTGTTATTGATCTAGGATATTGGTATTAAATAATGAAAAAATATATATTTTCATAGAAGGTTCTCCGAAAGAAAAACTTTAAAATTGCAAATGAACTCTCTTTGATTGTTTATTTATTTATTTTAAAATGAATAGAGATTTATTTAAATAATAATAGTTTGGTTTTATCCTGGCAATAAATATCAACATAAATATTAAAATTAAAATTTCAAATTGTGTGGAACAAAAAATGTGTTTTATCTTCTATTTTAAAATTTTAATTGAAGTGTTTATTTTACCATTTCAAACATAACACAATATTGAAATTATTGGTAAACATGATATGTAATAGTAACAGAAATTTTTTTTTTCTTGAATTTATTTTTTCTATAATGTATTGTTGTTGTAAAAAAAATGTTGCATTATCTAATTTACAATACCACAATATAATGTATTTATTCGAGAATTTAATTACCAGCACAATTTTTTTTTGTTTGTACTATATAAAAAAATTTGTATGAAAAAGACACTAATATGAGAACATTAAAATTAAATTTATTCCATTATCTTACTTTTAAAATTTTTATAATAATTAAAACAAAATTATATATTATTCATTTAATACATCCTAAATATTGCATATATTTTAATTTTTCTAAAAAATTACAAGATTTCACGTAGCAATGCAAGTGTTTCTTGACTAATATGTCTAAAAGATAAAATACAACTTTATTTTTATTGAATTATTGTTTTCTAAATTTTTTATTTATTGAAGAGCTTATTTTTTCCAATATTATGATAATTTCATTTTTTTGTTTTGTTGCTAAAATATTACATTGACTCTTAAATGACCAATTACTTTTAAAGTTCACATTTTGGATAAAAATTCTAAATTCAGAATAGATTACCAAATATATATGATTAAGTTTTAAAAAAATTATTATAAATAATTGGATTTATTTTGCTGTATTAGAAAACGACATAAAATGTAGGTACAATTTATCTAAAACCACTCTCACAAGAGAAATTAAACAAAATTACAATTAAATTTAAGTTAACAATTAAATAAATACAAGGCACATGGATTGATTAAAATGTTAATTTAACATTTATTTACTTTTTCGTTTATTTATTCATTAATAGACTAGGGTACTTTTGCGTCATATTTTATTAATCTTTTAGTACGGTCATATTTTAGTGTCATGGTGAGATATTCGTATAATACAATCAATTAATTCTTAAAATATATATTATTTATCAATTTTATTCGACAAGTATTAATAATCGTGATCAAGGTTTGAAATATCGATGCCTATAAAAATATTGAGGTTCAAATTTTATGAAAATACTGATGAAAATTTTATAAAAAATTATGAAAATTGATGGAAATGGTTATAATTAGTTAATGAAACTTTGACTATGGATTAATTATACTATAATTAACTATTTTTAATCATAACTTCTATAAAATAAGATAATATTTAGATGTCTACTATAAATGATTGTGTAAATGTTGATGCGATAGTAGAAATTTAAAAAAGAAATGGAAAAATAATTACAAAATAATATAAAGTCTTGGAATATTTTGAGGTGAAATAATGAGAAAATTATAAAAGTTTTGGATGGTAAAAGAAAAAAATTCACACCAGTTCAATTTGAAGTGAAGTGATGCGAAAAATTTAATTAAAAAAGTTTAAATGAGGTTAAAAATAAATATAAGTATTTTTTTTATCAAATTCAATTTTTGTAGAAATGAAAGTTTTTGGTCGAAAATAAAGCTAAAAATTGAGAAAAGTTGGAAATTAGAAAAAGTAGCACATAAACAAAGTTTAATGCTTTATTGAAAATGACATAATAATATGAAACTATAGAATTGTGTATAATCAAAACCAAAATTGAAAAACTTGAACTGAATTAACATAATTAATTATAAAAAGAAAAATCAAAATTTTCTCTAAATCTCGAAATTTCGTCGAGATAGGAGAATCGAAATATTCCCGAAATATACTCAAAATTTCAAAAAATCTCGAAATTCTATCGAAATTGGAAAAGAAAAAAAAACACAAAATTTTCTCTGATCAAGATTTCGAGGCCATCGAAATGTCAAAATTTTGATAGAAATTTTCTACTAAATTATGGTATGGTATTAACATTTTATAATCATTTTATAAATTTTTTTTCTTCGCCCAAGGAGAATATCTTTTCTTGATAGATTAAAGGATGTCGCTCTAAATATTCTATATTCTAATTTTTCTTTTCTCCTTGGATTCTCCATCAATTTTGTATCCTCTTTCAACTTTTCAAACTTTTTTATTTTGTTCTATAAGTTTTGAAAATTTATTTCAATTTGATTCTAAACTTCAAAATATTTATTTTATCATTAAACTTAGAGAAAATAAATATTGATTGATTCTTTATCTTTATTATTATTTTCTTTAACAAATGAAAAAATTGTGTAATGATGTGATGTTTATAATGTGATGCATATAATTTAGCTAAGACAAATATTTTATTGTGAAAATAAGAACAGTTTAACTGCTATTGACATATATTTTTTTTAATAACTAGTGGTTCAAATATCTCATATTTAGCTCCCAATTGTTGTATTTGAAAAACAACAACTATTGTATTAGTGAATATTAGGTAGACTAGATCAGAAATGAGCACCGAGAACAGTCAGAGTTAGCCAGTTGGTAAAGTTGAAGAATAAAAGGAAGAAACCCTAAAATTATATATATATCAATTGGTCAGGTGGTGAAACCTTAAAATTATATATATCAATTGGTCAAGCAGTTTAACCAAACCACTTCTGCCAACCAACGAACCCGATCACCAATTGATTTTACATATTCAACGTTGACCACATCCAATAATCAAATTGGCTATCGACTTTGATTTGGTCGGTCCAATTTTTTGATTGGCTATACTCACTCGTGGACTATATAATAGCAATTACCAAAAGATTTTTTTTTCTTTGTTAATTAAAAATTGGAGATTATGATAGATATTTTGAAAATTCAATCACTATAATGGATAATATTTTAGAAAAAAAAATGTTTGGATAAAAGTAGATATTTTGAATGAAAAATCTAGAAGTTTAGCTTACAAAATGAGTTTTTTTCTTTCCTTTTGAGAATAAAGCTTACAAAATGATATTTAAACCTCTGAAATATGAGAATTTTACTAACATAACATTTTATTTATTTTTATTTTCATTTCTCCTTCCAATTTTGTTTCTTTGTTTTCAATCCTTTTAACTCATAATTTTTGTAAATACAACGTGCATAATATGCTTCCTTTACAATCGCCGGGTAGTTATTTGAATGAGTAAAAACAAAACACCAAATAAAGAAATTTGGAATAACAAAGTAAGTCTATGATGGCCATCCACTTACTTTAAATACTTAATTTCTACTCACTTTTTAATTTAAAAATAAAATATTGTATACTGAGTTAGCTGACCCGATTACACTCCCACAAACTAAAATTAGATTTTTATATTTAATTTTCAAAAATTAAAATATTATGAATCAAGACTTAAATAAATAATTTTTAAAATTTTTTTATTATTAGAATTTAGCTAAGAAATTCTTGTGTTTATTGAAAATAAGTGAAAACTATAATAAAGAAATTGCAAGGAAATAAACATAAAAATAAAAATGAACAAAATCGTTACGAGATGCTATCTTAATTAGACTCACCAAATCATACATTAAGAACAATTCATCCTCTAACTTTTATTTTAAGTATTATATTAAATATTTTAAAAACACATCGTATAACTTTTCAAGCATATAAAAGAGTATTTGGGCCCGAACTTCTAGTGGATGGAGCGGGGGTATTACAACAAAATTTGAGGCTTCAATTATAATAGTTGGTGTTTCCAATTATTATAACTTATAATTAGTTATTACTTAAATCCCTATTTGCTACAATGTTTACTATTTGTTTCTTCTCTTTGTTTGTGTTTGTTATTTTCTATTTAAACTAAAACGGTATACACTCTAAACACAGACTATTATAACTCAAACTAAAATATTATATATTCCAAATATAAACTATTAGAACCAATAACTAATGGACCACAATGTCCAACACCCCTAAGTAAAAAATAATGGTATTAACTTCTTGGTTTTCTTTTCAATTTAATTTTCTAAATTTTCTTTATAAAATGAAACTGAAAAACTGAAAGGAAATTCATGTGAACTTGTGAAGAACAACCCCACCCACCACCTAACCAAAGAAACTACATTCTTTGATTCTCCTTAAATTCTCCATGGATTATTAAAACAAATAACAATTCCTCACAGTTCCTTAATGCATTATACTTTTTAATAATATATTTTAAAAAAAACAAAAACAAAAACCTAATTTCCCATATATATATATATATATATTTAAAATTAGTCCTCAGCGGCGGATTCTTGTTACACTAGAACGAAACTTCCTGGAAGCTGCCATGGCGGATCTCTCGCTCTCATCCCTTCCATTTAAGTCGGCAATTCTCCTTCTCTTTCACCTCCAGTTTCTCTTCTCCTTCTCCATTTTCAATTTCTTCTTTCTCTTCTCTACCTTCTCTACTTTCCGTCATGAAAATTCCCAAAAGATTTAGCCCCAAACGCCTCTTCCGATCCAAGAAGAATCACTCCGCTGACGTCTCCCTCTCCGATCCGCCGTCTTTCGGCTCCGGTACGTCCTCTTCCTCTTCCTCTTCCGAGAATTTCTTCAAGCCTAACTCCACCGCTACCGGTTACGGAACTCCGACTAGTGTTCTCCCTCCAGACTGGTCCGACTCAGACCAGAGGGAAAACGACGGCGTTGTGTCGAGGAAAGAGTTGGAGGCGATTCTTAGCCGGATCGCGTCGGAGGAGGAGGTTGCGATGATGCTGAGCGAAGTCGACGACGGCGGCGATGGATTTATTCGGCTGGAGGAATTGATGGCTCGAGTTGGGACGGGATTCGAGGCGGCGGGAGAGTCGGAGCTCCGGGAGACGTTTGAGTTTTTCGACGCCGATCAGGACGGGAGGATCACCGCGGAGGAGCTTCACGGGGTTTTCAGATCAATTGGAGACGAGCGGTGCACGTTAGAGGACTGCCGGCGTATGATAAGAGATGTGGATGAGAACGGGGATGGGTTCGTGTGTTTCGCGGAGTTTGTGCGTATGATGGAGCTGCAGAGATAATTGAATGTACGGCTCTTGATGCTTTTGATCGGACGGGTGTGATGGATTGGGATAAGGGTTTTTTTGTTTTGTTTTGGTTTGAGTGTGTGTGGTATGTGTAATAGAATGAATAGACACAATGATAATTGTGGTTTGGACCGTTGTGGTAAGGTCCGACCGGACCCATCAATTATGAAATGAAATTGAAAATACGGACTCTCCATTTTTATAATATGCATGCTTAGATGATGATTAAAATGTCGATACTATTTTGCTGTTTCCATATTTTTCTCTTTCCTCCACAAATTCATACCATTTCTAAACTTTTAACCATTAAAATCTTTTATTACAAATTTATGGTTCCTTCGCTACAATTTTATTGAAAAAATAAATCAGATAAGAACTGAAATTTGAGACGAAAAATGCATTTTTTTTATGAATTTTTTTTTTTTTTTTTTTTTTTTTTTTTGCTATTTTCCCTTAAAAGCATGCTAATTTGACAAGTTTAACAAAATTCTCTCCCAAAATGGCCCTTTTTAAAGCATTGAAGAGAGGACATAAGGCACTTTTAAATCACGAAAATTTGGACAAAACATCTTGAAAGACGGGACAATTTTATGTCTAATCAAATTTATTAGATATTTTCTTAGGATTTAAAAGATTAAATAGACACCATTTTAAGAGTTGTGAGGTTAGACTTGTAATTTAAGTTGAGAGGTTAGATTTGTAATTTAAAATATAACAAAAATGAGTTTTCATGATCCTAAAAAATTGTCATTAACACATTTTTGTATAGATGACACATAAAAAATCATCATTATTGATTATTTCATGCTTTACAACATAATTGACAATAAACATTTATTAACATTTATTATATGTCATGACAACATGTTCTATGACAAATTTTTATTGTCAATAAATGACCAAAAAGCTACTTTTTTTTTTTTGTCAATTAAACCTTTATATCGACACTTATTTATAGTCATTGAAGTTCAATCGATGACAAGATTTCAATGTCATAAATATATATTTCATGACATTTGTAAAATGTTAAAGGTGCTTATGATAATTAGTTGTTTCATACCCATCATTAGATATATTTCAACCAATTTTGTCACAATAATTATTTGTTTCTTACATGTCATGAGATATATTTCAACCAATTTTGACACAACATTTAATTTTTGCTTACTTGTCATTAGATATATTTTAACCAATTTTAACACAATAGTACTGGACAACATAAATATGAAACATCAATATATATATATAACAATAAAATTTGGTAATGTTAATATAAGGAAACTAGTAACTAAACTTTGGTTAAGTTATTTACAAAGAAACTAAATACAACTAAGTGTTGTTAAAAAAAGTGTTAACATTATCTAAACCAAAAAAAAAAAAAAAACACATATAAATAAATTGCTTGGTGGTTCCCTCGCTTCAATGGATATGTCCAATACCTAGTATAAAAACAACATTCATCTCACAACTCAATTCAATATATCAATGTCAACAATAATAACATTATTCAAAAGGTATACATTCTTTAAGTTCACAATCTTCCCAACTCGTTAAACATCAATCTTACTCAAAATATTGATATCAAAACCTACTTCTACGGTAGGAATACTCACACCACTTTATTGAAAAGAATATAGTCAAATAAAGTAAATGTTCAAAATATTAATGTCATTACATTTTTCATCGATACTAACAACCCAATAAAAGTTTAAGAAGAATACATAAAAGCAATATTTTTTCCATACATCATTAATAGATTAACATACACAACAAACAATAGGATCATTGGATCATTCATCAAACAATAAGACCATTCATTCTATTAAGAATGAACAATTCTCAACTAATTAATAGGACCAACATGAATAATAGGATATTACACTGATTGAATATTCTTGGCAATTAACTAAATAGTGGTGTCACTTTCAGGAGGTTAAGTCCAAATATTTAATCCAAGCAAACCAAACTCTCTTTTAGCTTAGAAGATGAACTATATTCAAATTTAAACTTTATGGTCTAACTCCAAACATAAATTCACTCCAAAAAGTCTCCAAATAACTGGCCTAAAATTAGGACTTAATCCAAATTCACCTCCAAAACTTAAGATAAGTTCCAATCTAAAGCTAACCATGATTAAAGGTTTCAAATCTAAATTTCCAACAACCATATTGAATATTGAATCTAAAAGGGTTTCAAAACTTTAAAAACTTACCAAAAAATTAGTTGAAACAACTTTAATTGCGCTAGACAATAGCTCAAACTTCTTCAAAAACTCTAATCTAACCTTCAAATATCATTGGTACTACTAAATGTTAGGACAAACTAAAACCAAACTCAATTGGCATTCATGAATTTAGTCTCATCCAACATTTATGTCACATTAAAACATAATAATGTATCCAACACTCGAGAATAAGACGGCTAGCAATTTATCTTCTTCCTTGGATTAGAGTAATCTTGGATCAAACCCTTAACATAAATCATAATCAAACTTAACTCCAATATTTAGGGCTTAATTGCAAACATAAAACTCACTTCGAATTTTTAACAATAATAATTACCAAATATCCGAAACTACCTCCAACCTTCCACATCAACACAAATTTAAACCAAAAGTCAAAATGTTAACAATTTAAACTCAACTTTCAGCATGATTAATAATTCATGTGGGTTTAGAACTAAAATAAACAAAATCAAGAGAGTGCACACACAAGTAGAATTCAAATTAATAGCTATTTAGGTACAATAAGTACATTGCACCCAAAGTTTTGCCACTAACCCTACAAAATTTTTTATAAACATTTCAATTGCTCCATGCTCAAAGGACATGTTCTTACGTTAACAAGAATCTTAAAACTTAGTTCGAACATGCTAAATCAATTTGGAACTACAAACAAAAAGTTTAAGACTTAATTAGAAATCTTGATTTACAATCAAACTTAATTAGAAGTAAAAAAATAAAAATTAAATTATAACAAACAAATAAACATTAATCTTGCTAAAAAAATTGATAAAACTTAGTTTAAAAGAGATTCATTCACACATTGGTCTATTGGAAAGAATATAATCAAATGAGATAAATGTTATATAAAAAATTTGATTTTTTTTTTTTTGGGTGGTGGGGGGGGGGGTAAACAAGTGAAACATTTGCCTCTTAAATGCAAAAAAATATATTAATCACATCAAGAAATCTTTCTAGTACTATGCTATATGCTTAGCTATATTTGATCTTGTGCATGGTTGGGTGACATGACAAATAGTTTTACCACACAACAAACAAACTCCTTAAGTAGAATTATGCTTACCTACTACGCTCCTAAAAAAATTTCAAAAAAGTTCTTAAGTGTTACTCCAACTCTCAACACCACCTAAAACATAAAATGAAAGTGGCTAATTGTCCTTTTTACTATGAAAAATACATATAAATTTTCAAAAAAGTGCCTATGTGATATTTTAACTCCCAAAACATCCCAAAAAATGCCTAAGTGATACTTTAACTTTCAAAACTACTTAAAAAGTATCAAAATGTCACTTTGACTCCCAAAACACTACAAAAAATAAAAATAATAATAATAAAAATTAAAAAATTAAAAAAATTAAAAAAATAAAAACAAATGCCTAAGTGTTTATTCAACTCTCAAAACCACTTAAAACGTGAAAAAAACGTGGCTAATTACCTTTTTACTATGAAAAATACACATGAAGTTCTTAAAAAGTACATACGTGATACTTGAACTCTCAAAACCGTCTAAAAAATGCATAAGTGTCATTTTGTAGAATTGAGGGGAGCTCAAAATTAGGGAGACCCTAAATTGAAACTGAAGAGGAAGCTATACGTGAGTCACTGAAGAGGGAGTCTATCAGATAAGTACTTGTCGTTGTAATTACTAAACTCTTTATATAGTGAAGTTTTGTGTTGCCCACTTATCATACATATTATTTGTGACATCGTGCTTGACATTGCATTTTGTGTTAGATCTACCCGTTTTTCACTAATAAAAAAAAACTTGTAATAATAACTTTATCGCTTATTTGGATCATGTTGGGATTTTGACAAAAATATTAAAAGTGAAGAATTCCATATCGGTTAAATTGAAAGATGTGATGGGCTTCAAGCATATAAAAAAAGTTTATGCCTCTCGTTTCATGTAGTTCTAGTTAGAAATACTTTAAGCTTAATGTGCTAACTCGGAAAAAAAAGTGTGAGTAGTCAAAAACTTTGAGAGAGCGTGCTATTGTAATTGAGGTCGGGAGAGAAAATTATTCTATATAATTGTAGCAACTTTTCACATAATGAATTTTTCTAGGTTGAGAGTTTTTCCTATAAATTCTTGTGTTTTCAGTTTGTATTGCTTTCTTTTAATGTCTTAGTTATTTTTATGTTTTTCTCCTATAGCAGAAGTAGGAGGTTTTTCTCAACATATCGTAGATATTGCTTAGTAGCAAAGAATATTAAATACAGGAGATATAAATATTTGGATTTAAACTTTCTGAGATAATTAATGTTTGTGTTTGAGTATGCATGATCAGTAATGTGTGGAGTTAAATATAAGTATTTGTTTTACCAATTTTATATATAGAAATTAAAACTAAATAATTATTTAATTAAATGTAAGAAAACAATTAATGTGGTCTTGTATATTAATTAATTATTTAATCAATTAAATTAATATTTTTACATCAAACACTAATTAAAATGTATTATAATAATTAAACAATTATATAAAAATTTTCTAATGTTAATTGTAAATGTACTGGCAGAAATTTATTAGATCAAAGTAATATATTAATAGTTAATAATTAATTAAAATTAAATAATAATGAGTAATTAATTTTAATTTATTCATTAATTAAGTTATACTTAAAAATTCATCTGGCATATAATTAAAAATGAGATGTTTTTAAAAATAGAAAAACGGTTGAAAATAATTACAAATATAACAAAATTTTATTTTCTATTTATGATAGACCATGATAGACTCAAATAGACATCTATCAAAGTGATAAATATCTATTTAGATCTATCGCAATATATAACCGATAGAAAACAAAATATTATTATATTTATAAAGAGTTTGATATATTTTTTTTATTTATAATAATTTTCTGAAATCTACCCATATATATAGAAGGTATTAGAAAAACTATTTATAGTTGATTTATTAATTTTAATTATTCCACTCTCAGTGAGTCTATAAAAACTTTTCATTTTAGTTTACAGTTGTTTTTTCTAATTTTTCTTTTTTATTATTTATTCAACAAAAAAATTACCTCAGTATTTTTTCTTACTTTAATAATTATTATTATTATTCTTATTCTTATTATTATTATTTAACTAATTTCAATATAATCTCCAAATTGAACCTATCCTATAGTTAATGTCACCAAAATTGATGTTTTTAAACCACTATAATTATTGATATATCTACATATTAATTAACATTATCTCTGATCATATATTTTTGGAGACAATTAACTGTGAGCAGTCATGTAAATTGGTATTTTGTTTTTTTGTTCTTTTTTATAAGTTCAATATATAATATTAGGTGTAAATTAATTTAGATTTTTTTACCTTCAGAACCAATGGGCTATTCTTAATATAATATATATTTTTTATTATGAATAGCCTTTAAACCAAACATTAGCGAGTCTGAATTAGTTTAACAAGACCCGCATCAGAGAATAAGAATGGCGCAAGTTGCCAATGTCCCACATCGATAAGTTTCGGATCAGAATTATGCTATTTAAACGACGGGATGAATGTAAATAGTCACGACCTTACTTGTACAGGATCTGTTCTAGATGTGTTCAGAGCGTGATTATTGGTTCAATGGATCGTTCAGTCCTGTAGAGGATCGTTCTCAGCAGGCGCCGGCCGTCTGGGATGGTTCAGGATGGTCTGACAGACTCAAACTCTTTTTTTTTAGTGCTTTTTCTCTGTTGTTTTTCTTCTTCTATATATATATTTTTTTTCTTGTTTTCATTTACTGAAGTGCTGTGAGTAGGAGGAGAGAAGAGATTGAGAAATACGTTGTATTGGTTTATGTTCGTAAGGTGTTTTATGATATGTCTCGAAGTCTTAAAAGCCTTTTCTTTTGCATTGTGTGTGTGTGTGTAATTTGTTTTGTTATGGGTGTTGTTTCTGTGAATTTGTGTTGCCATGGATAGGATAACCCCAAAAGATAGGAGGTTGGGTTGTGGATTTAATGATGAGTATGACTTGTTGGGTGTGTCTGTTTGTCTTGTCTTCTTGTTCTCTTCTATGTTGGTTTGATTGTGTTGTTTGATTATGTTGGTTTGATTGTGTTGTATTGCACTATGATCAAAAATTTAAGTTAAACGGTTACATTCTCCCCATTTAAAAACTGCCCATCACTTTCTTTATAATAGAAACTTATTAGAAGCATCTTTATCTGGGGAGCAATGACTGTATTCGTCTTATTCAAAACCAAAATGAAAACATTGGCTTCTTCTACAAAGAAGATAATTTCAATATAATCTTAATCAAACATGTTCTGGCCCCAAAAATGTGTTCAATCAACTACACCCTTTGTGATTTGTCTTCCCTTCAAAATTTCGAGAACTTAAGTTTAACTTAAATTTATCATAAACGAAAATGTGAATGAATGATCCTCTTCAACTCAATTGCAAAACTTTATTGATTTTCCCTTGACCCAAGTTCTTGATTCCAGTGTTGGGGGAATGTGACGTATATAAAAGATCAATAACACTAATAAACTGATTATAACTTAATTGGATACAAACAATTAGACGCTTAAACTTAAAGTAAGTCAGATGAAATAACAAGACTTATCAATTGATATCACCAAAAAACTTCAAGATCTTTTGAAAATTCCATACTTATAGTCGAGGCACATTTATGACGTGCTATCTTGAAGACAATTATTCACTCTACATAGGTTGCAATAGACTGCAACGATCGTCTTAATAAAGTACTACTACTAATTCTAATACAACAACAACCTAATTAATCTGCTTGGGTTTGACAAAACTTTTAGATACTTGCTCTCAACCCAACTCAATTCAAGATCAAACTCAAAAAAAAAGGATGAGAGAAGACAACTCTTTAAATGGGAATGAGATTAGAAGTATTCGCAACCCTACGAAAACAAAACTATGGCTAAACCCTAGGAGTGAATTAGAACTGTAACTTTTTTTCCCCTAAAATTTCGTCACTTCTGACAATATTTTTTAGTAAAAAAAAAAAAGTGATTTGAATCTTAGACTTGTGGTCTTATGGGTTGCTAACATATATTATATGTCAGTTGATTTATGCTCGATGTGGTCTTTTAGGAAAACATAGTAAACTTTTGTATAAGATCATCTAAACACCACAATTTAAAATGTATGTTAGCCAAAGAGAAATAAAATATCATCATATTTGTATCTCTACATATTCAAGGGTTTTATACTCCATTTAACAATGGTTGAACTCAAAAATGGGTGAAGATATTGATGTTAAAAAATTAATATATTTTTTTTATACAAGCTAAAGATATCAATAAAATTTGGAAAATAATATTAATAAGGATATAAAAACTTATTGAAAATCCCAAGTTAATTTACAATTTTATTAAAATTAAAAAAATTATGTTCTAATTGTTTAAGTTTTGATTAATTTTCGTAATTTCTGTTTGAAATAACAAGTTATTATTTTTTTAACATGTTTCAAACTGCCGAAATGTGAGTTTATGTACCTTTTTATCTATGCACTCTTTTTTAGGGAAAAATATCCTATTAGTCTCTAAGTTATGGATGAGTTTCTATTTGATCCCTATGTTTCAAGATCAAACACTTTTATCCCGAGATTATAATAATGTTCAATTTTAGTTTTTGAGATAATATAATCGTTAATGACTCAATGGAAGGCTGACTAAGATGATGACTAGATTAATTTTAAACCCAAATATATCGATGATATGACTATTTTAATTTTGATATATGGGGGCAAAATGTAATTTTTAAAAAAAATAAAAATAAAAGCCACTCAAGACTTTCTTGAAATCCAACGTTTCAAGGCATTCTTTTATGTTAATTAGATGTTTTTAGGAAGGATATCAAATATAATAGGTTGTTTATATTTAGTTGAAAATGTGGAATTTGTTAGGAGTTTTGATTATTGGGTAAAACTAAAAGTAAAGAAGGTTGAAAGAGTTGGATTCTTCCTCTTAGTCTAGTCCATAGCCGTTCGAAGTTTCTTCCTCTCAACGAATCAGACCATTGGATAATGGTCTTCAAAAGGTGTCTCTCGAGTATTTTATTTTATTTTATTTATTTCTTAAAAAGAAGAAAAATTATCTTAAATGGCAAAACTGCTATAGTACTTACAATGACACAGATAGTAGTCTATCGCGGTCTATGGCAAATAGAGAGTGAAATTTTACTATATTTATAAATATTTTGGTTTCTTTTTCTATATTTGAAAAAAGCCAAAAAAAAAACTTTTTGCACTGTCAAAATTAAAATAGCCACATCACCAATATATTTTGATTTAAAATTAGTCTAGCCATTATTTTAATTGGCCTTCTTCTAAGTCATTAACGGTTATGTTATCTCAAAGATTAAAATTAAGTATTTTATAGAAATTTTTGGGACAAAAATGTTTGATTTTGAAACATAGTGACTAAATAAAAACAACACCCAAGACCAAAATTAAACCCTAAACCCAAACATTTTTAATAACAATTATTTTTGTTACTACATAGCTTCTATGAAATACTTTTAAAGCCAGTTTTTAAAAAATCATTTTTCAAGTAGTTTTTTTTTTCAAAAAGAAAAATGGAGTATATAGCCAAAATCATGTTGAGAATATTTAACATTGCAAAATAAAAAAAATATATAAGTTTTTTTTTTTTTATTACAGTTTGAAATTAATTTCAAGAATTAATTAATTATCTGTGATGAATGGTTTCTACTTTTAATTCTTCAATTATTTTTCTTTAAATAGTGCTCTTAGCTCCTGGAGGAGGAGATATTTTCTTTTTTCTTCCTCCAAGTTTTCTCTCTAGATCTCTATTTTTCTGAACATATTTTTTATTGATTTCACTCATTTGTTCGACAAGTGCACGTTTGAGTTGGGAGGTTGTGTTAACCTTGAGAAGCAACTGACGTAGGCAATTTAGTATTGGGGTCGTGCGGAGTTTTGCTTTTAAGGCAATGGATCTTCCACGGCACAACGACGTTCGACATTTTAGTTCATACAATTTGAAAGGAAAATACTTTTCTACCCAATTTTGAACAAATCCGAAAACGTTGTCCTTGCAAAGGTCTTAAAATTTCAGTAGAAGTAGCCTAGATGATGAAGGCTAAGGAAGTCTTTCCATTGTTGCGACAGAAATTGCCGAGAACTTTGTGCTTATGGATGATGCAGATCAATGAGACTCTTCTTCGGACGAATTAGCTTCTGCGAGTAATCACTTAACATGTTGGATTTTGCATTTTGGTTACACGTTGAAATTTGGTTATGTGGCAACTCACTATCTCCATTTCTTCCTTAATCTAACTATTTTCATGTGTCTCCTCGTAGTTTTATATGGACTGATTATTGACAAACTTTTTCCCCTTTATTACGACTATCTATGCTGTATTCCATTCCATTCCTTTTAGAATTTATGGATAGGTAAGGATTTTGCGGTTGGAAAAAACCTCCCACTCTTGAATAAATAGAAAAATAATAGAGAAATTAAAAGAAAGCAATAAAACTGGAACACACGATAATTTATGTGGAAAACTCCAAACTCAGAAAAAAACCACGACCCACAAGAAAGAAATCCACCGTATGAAAAATTGTTACAATCACACACAATAATTCTCTCTGCGATCCCAATTACAAGAGCACTCTCTCAAAACTTTTGACTACTCACACCTTTTTCCCACTCTCAAACTAGAGAATACAAAAGGAATTTAATTAGAGTTAACACACTAAGCTTAGAGGGTTTCTAACTGGGACAATTGAACAATAAAGGCATAGGTTCCTTTAATTTTATAGTGTTTAATTTTATAGTGCTTGGAGAGCTTATGACTTTCCTAATTCTTTTCAATATAGGACAACCCTATGACTTTCCCAAATCTCTTTGATGTGAGATAACTGCACTTTTAATATTTTTCCAAAAAACCCAACATTTGCCAATGAGAAATTTACTCTTTTTCAAGGTATAGGAACTAGTTGATGCCTTCACCATCTTCACCATCTTTTGCAAATGTGAATAAGATATAACAGAGTAACTTATAGGGGGAAAATTAAAGAAATTTTTATTGATCTTGTTGACAGTAGCACGCTATAAAATACGACTAATTTTGGTTTGAACTATGCCATTGCATCTTTTTCAACCCCTTAATTTTAAATTAATGGGACTCCTCAATCGTCGATTCTAATTTGTAAAATTTGAATTTCAATTTAGCCTTTTAAGTTTAACTAAATTAAATGTCATCAAGTGTTGAAAAGAGAAAGAGAGATTTATCATCATCATCATCATCATCATCATCATCATCATCATCATCATCAAATTCTATAATTCAATATATTGGGTTTTAATACTAGATCTTTCCAAAATCTTATAAATTTTTATTTGAGTTGTCATTTTGTTTCGGTAAAGGAAAGTATATGTATATCCATTTGTTATTTGTTTCTTTTCTTAATTTGAGTTTTTGGTTCTTTAAAAGAAAACTAAAATAAAGAAAGAGAAAGGAAAAGAGAAAGCAAGTAAAACCCTAGCCTCCCTCTTTCTTTTCTTCTCCCTCTCTTTCATGCCCCTTTCTCTCTCTCCCATCCCTTTCTTTACCATGAAAAGCCACCACGTCCAGTGATAACTTGTAGAAATACAAGTTATTATAGTCATTATTTGATTTAATTAGAGTAACTTTGGAGTTAAACGCATGATTTTGGTAGTTAAATGATGAAAAATGTATCAACATGAGTTGGCGCTACTTGCAAAAGAAAAATGCCTGAAAAATGATAAGCTTCTGTTCCTAACGCAGGGTTAAGAAGAAAAGAAGTGGGAACAACCAAGTACGAAGAGATGAAGCTGCTGCGAGAACATGCGTCGAGCCTATGCGGTAAGGTCATGCGTTGAAGACCATGCGTTGAAGAAGAAACTCAAGCATGCTCAAGCAGCTGTCATGTCATTACGAAAAAGAGTAGCAACCTATCAAGATCATGGCAGAACAAATAGGCTGACAAATCTGAAAAGTCTATGCAGCATGGGTGAAATTTAATGCAAAGGTGTCAGGTCATCATGATATCAACCTTTTGACGCCTATAAATAGCCCAAAAGCTTCTTAAAAAAGGAGAGGAGTTCAAGAGGCGAAAGCTCTGCACTATTTCTCCCTTACCATAACCAGCCTCTATTTCGAGCTCTTTTGAGAGCAGGATTCTTAGCATTTTCAGAATCATCTCCCAGTGAGTGAGAACATTCACCTTATGG
This sequence comes from Citrullus colocynthis, assembly GCA_031780015.1. Classification (NCBI taxonomy): domain Eukaryota; kingdom Viridiplantae; phylum Streptophyta; class Magnoliopsida; order Cucurbitales; family Cucurbitaceae; genus Citrullus; species Citrullus colocynthis. The sequence goes on along the minus strand of QLSR01000069.1, from coordinate 1,920,638 downwards.
AATTTGTGTATCAGATAGCGACCATCTCAAGCCTCCATGAAGCAAGACGTTGCCAGTGGCGGCTTGACGTCCTTCATTTCTGTTTTATTTCCATTTTTCTCCTTCTTGCTTATATTTTGTTAATGACATTCGAGAGAATGACTTATTCGCTTAATATGAGTTTGATTGACTATTCTCTTTCATCTATCTTTATACTGAACACCTTACACCATGTTTGAATGAATGAGTTGATGTTAAGAGTTAGTTCTCTTGAGCAATTCTGAGCATATTACATCTTGATTAATGCATATCTTTAGCTTGCATGACTTTGTCTGACAAACACAAGTAGTAAGCATAACTGTCGAGCTTGAGAGAGTGGATAGTTAATCTTTAGCATTTATTAAGACTAGATGAGTTGCAGAGATGTAGTTCATCTTTTGCCAACGCAAACTTACCATGCGTCTTAGAAATAAGATTAATATGGCGTCGAAACATCTAGAGATGGATTCACAATTGCAGTTTGTAGGTATGAAATTGTACTCAGAAGGTTTAGGTAACAACTGACTCTTGCATTAACTCCTATCGCATGGTTCCATTCATTCTCAATGCATGCTATCTGACACTAAATGACATATGACTAACCATCACCGCGTCCACCTCACTATTAGTAGTAGGAAATTATTTTCATTCTTAATGTATAGTTTTACACAACAAACAATTGCATATATTACATGTATAGTTCACCGCATAGTCAGGCTTATAATCTCAACGCCTAGTTATCACAAATCCCTGCGTTCGACCCTGGACTCACCAGGATACCTATAAATACTTATACTTGGGTCTTTATAGGAAAACTTGCTTAACCATGAACACATTTAGAGTAATTCTCGACGCATCCTTGTACAGAAATGTTAAAATCTATTTTGTGCAACAAGCTAAGAAACAACTTAATTCAAATAAGAAATAAACCACGAACACCCAGCCTTCTCTGCGCAACACCTCAACCGACCAGCGGAATAGCCCAACCAACATCCTTCTTCGACGTCTCTTGCACGATGCACAAGACCCATATAAGCGTGATAGCTTCAAGTGACGCCTACCAGAACTCACACATGGCAACTAAGTGCTACGGCGCATCTTCGAAGTAGAGTAGTGAGGGCAGTGCGATTTTCGACGAGTAACTCTCTTTCAAAGGCTTTTTTCTTTTATCTAGTGAGTTTAAACACTTACCCAATCTGTTTTGACATTAGATTTGATGTACCCATTTCTTAACTACTCCAGATCTGTAGAATTCGGTGCATTCAGACACCAGTCAGCAAGGTTTTGGGTCGTTTGGTAAGTTTCAGTGGGTAAGAATGCTCTAAACTTCGTTTCGAACTAGTTTAGGATTGTTTGGACTTGTCTTTAAGGTTTGGAACCTCGTATTTGTAGGCATCCAAATGGAGTTCTCATGATTGGCTGACACCTTTGCATTTAATTTCATGCCCTACTGCACAGACTTCTTTACATCACAGGTTCATTGGCTGTATCATGACCTTGTCAAATCAGCCATCCACTTGCACCTTGACATGTCAGTCACCGCTCATGCGTTCATCGCTTCCTTTCCTTCATGTTTCTCCTTAACACATGGTCCTTCGACGTGCGAGCTTGCTGGCTGATTTGATCTCAACTTTGTCCAGTGGCAGCATCTTTAATCTTCTTTGGCTATTTTTAGGTTCTTTTCATCAAAATCCTATGTCCAATAGATACAAACCTTATATTTTCCAGGATAAAGGGTTTTGTAAACAACTAATCGCAGAGTTGATCTTTTTACACCATTTTCATATCAAGTTAATGCATTTTCCTCTTAATTTTCTTAATTATTCTTAATAAAGACTACAATAACTTGTATTTCTAAAAGTTATCAGGTGCCTTTTTCGATTTATGTATTTTCGTTTAAAAAAATGTAGTTTTTTTTTCTTTTTTACAGTAGAACTAGATCTTGACTTAATTGAGAATCCAATGAAACAAAATTGAGCGCTTAAGAACTTATTAGACATTTTTTTAAAAGTCCAAAGCAAAAAATCGAAAGCTTAAGAGAACTAATAGACACTTCTAAAATTAAAGTTTGATAAAATGATAATACTATAACAATAAGGTCTAGACTCAAGTCTCAACAAGGAGAATAAACGATTTTTTTCAAAAAAAAAAAAATTCTCAATTGTGCTCTAGACTCAAAAAAGAAAAAAAAAAAAAAAGAAAAAAGAAAAGATTAGTAATTTTTCTTTCAGGATAAAAAAGTACACAAACACAAATTAACCTAAATTATGGTCTAGACTCAAGAAAGAAAGCAGTTACTTATACCTAATCTTCAGCTCTCTCATTTTTAGACCCTCAAATTCACAAGTTTTGAATTTGTTTTTATCAAATCTAGACATGCATGAATGAATACAAAATTTATCTATTTTAAACTCAAACAAGCCCGGAATGGTCTTATAAAGCCCTCAGCTTGTTTCCCTCTACTCTTGGCTCAGGGATCAGTCATTTAGTCACATAAACTATCAAAGGAGTAATGCTGCAACTAGGGTGCCTGGAACACACATAAAAAGTAAAGGGCATTTGTTTTGCCTAGGAATACTAGCTTTCACACTCCGCTTGTTAGACACTTTTATTTCTCCTAGTTTCAAATTACTCTCTTTCTAGCAAGGTGACTTCCTAACTAATGGGCCATTGGAGGTGACAACAACCCTATAGGCTGAATAATATTATTCTAAACAAACAAGGCCTGACGTAGTTAAGCAAAGTATTCAAATTTGCATGCAAAAAATGAAAAAAAAAATTCAAAATTTCTTAAAAAATCTAGCATGCTTCCTAGTAATCTAATCTCAGGCCCTGAATCTTAGGCCAGCATGATTAGATAAAGTGTATCATCAACTAGTCATGGCAAGGAAGCAAGCAACAGAGCGAACATAATTAAGCAAGCAAACACTACCAAGTACCCCAAGATCACCCCCAACTTGTAAAAGATGCATTGTCCCTAATGCATGAAAGAGACATATAGGACAAAACAAAAGGGAGGAAAAGAAAACTTCCCAGAGATTAATGAGCACGAGCGAGGGCCACAGCGATGAGTGATCAACTTGCATAGTTTTTTTTTTCTTTTTTTTTTTTTAAAAAAAAACATCAACTAAGCTACCCAAAATTAAACTATCCTGATTGGGAAAAAGAAATAGAACAAAAGCAATTTTTTTCAAGGTCGGTTGCTCGACCGTGCTCAGTTTATTTTCTTTAAGAGTAGACTGGTGGGACTAGCCGATAAGCGGGGTCAAAATAATCGAGAGAATCCCCCTCATGAAAAACCTTGAACCGGTGTCCATTAACCGTGAATGATTTTCCCATCTCCAAACTCTGAATTTTCACTGCACCATTATGGTAAACGCCAGTAACACTAAAAGAACCTAACCATTTAGAACGAAGTTTACTTGGCATGAGCTGCAAAGGAGAGTCGTGAAGAAGAACTTTCTACCCAACTTCAAACTTGTAAGCGACACATCCTAACCTATACTTAAGTTATGAAAGATAGTAAATTTGGGTATGTGTAATGATAGGCATCGGTAAGGAGCTATGCGTTGGAGACCAGCGAAGAGAACCATGCGTTGATAGTAAAAGTTAGGCGCCGAGGAAAATTTATAAGGGCGTGACGAATCATGCAATTAACAGAGGCGCCTTGGTTAAAATATGAAATATGTTTAAGTGTTCAACAGAAACTCTCAAGAGATGCCATGCGTTGACGGGAGAAGTATACTTGTGCGTTAGTGATGGTGGACCATGCGTCAAAGAAATCTTCTACTATGCGATGCGGTGACTGACGCTAATAGCATAGTGTGACAAAAGTATTGTGCTGCGCTAAGGAATGATCGAGAGTTGGCGATAAGATATCATGTGTCGAAGAGAAAAGAGTACCATGCATCAGGAAATGGTGTAACGCATGCATGAGAGGCGCCTGCGTCAAGTCTATGGCGCTGCGTCTGGAACTTCAATGTGTGAATGGACTTGGGCAAATTCTTGGGTCGGCGTGAAGCTTCTAGACAAAGTAAGTCGGTTAACTAGGTTAAAGGATAAACCCGACCATTTAATTATTATTTTAACAAAACCAGAGGATTAAAATAGTGTTATTCCATAGCTGAAGGGTCGAGGAGAGTGAGAGAAGAGCGAAACAGAGAAGAAAGTGAGGGTTTCCACCATTTTTGAAGGAGAGTGAGAGAGTAGAACACTTACCTGCTGTCGAACGTTTAGAGCGAGGCGTGGTATTTTGAGCATATCTCACTAACGAGGACGAGAATTTAGCTGAAATTTTGAGGTAAGCAAGTTAACTCATTTCTTAACAACTTTAATGAAGGGTACTTTGATTGATATAGCTTGAAATCATGCGAAAATCTAAAGAGAAGCTACTGGTGTAGCTTTGCTGAGAAATCTGGGCAGTATGGAGGAAAGTCGTTATATCTGTTAAATGGGAAGGAGAAACTCCATGAAATTTTGAGGTAAGATAGAACACTCCTTTCTTTACAAGTTTATAGAAGGAAATAAGTCTTGATTCTAATTAAAATACATGATTTTGAATAGCAAGAAGTGAAAGGAAAGAAGAAGATATCAAGCTGTCTTAGAAAACTTGGTTGAGACGGCAGGACAGCCTTGCTCTAAACGCAAGGGAGAGACAAACCAGTGAAGAATTGGCCAAGTTTACCTCCTAAGGCCAAAAAGTGGTCCGAAAAGTGTATAACCCATTTGGGACGAAGGACAATTTGTGAGTGGTTTCTATTTTCTTGTGCGTAGTGATTTATGATATTGATATGTTATATGTTTGTGTTTGTAGTGTGCATATATGTTTCTTTGAGATGTCATGTGACTATGTGAATGTTTGAAAGGAAGTGATGATTATGTTAGGTATGAGAGCCCAATGCCGAGGGACTATAAGTGAAGGCATGTGGGAAGATGATATCATGTACTCAGTGCTGAGCGATAGGATGTGAAGGCACTTGAGTGGAGAAAAATGGACTCCATAGCTGAGGAACCATAGGCGAAAGCATATGGAAGTCCAGTATGAGATGTGTGGCTTAGCACTGAGAGACCATAGGTGAAGGTGCTGAAATAATAAGAGTTTGAATGGTATGCCTAGGGACCAAAGGTGACGGCATACGGGACAGGTTAAGGGAATGAATGACAATGAATGATGATGCCGAGGGACTAAGGGTGAAGGCACAGGGAAGAGATAGCATGCAAAGTGATATGTTAGTGCCGAGGGAATATATATACGAAGGCACGGGAATGTTAAATGCCGAGGGACATGATGTGAAGGCATATGTGCTGAGGGACGTTGAGTGAAGGCATGGGTTGAGTAATTGGAAGTAAAGCGTAATAGGGATATGTATGTGATTATTGTTTGTATTGTTTCGATACGTGATACATATTCTTGCTTGTTAACCACTCACTGGGCTTAGGCTCACTCTTTGTTTTGCTTGTTTGTTGTTGATGCCTCAGGTAGCGAGCACGATCTAAACGCCTAACTAGAAGAGAACCTCGTCTGGGCATAGAACTTTTGGTGTACCTCCTAGGGACTTGTAAATATTCTTTGTATTCCTACTTCTCGTATATACGCATGTCCATGAGAGAGAGTTGGTGTTTGTAAACTTAATCTTTTAGATAATGAAATTTCTTGTTGAAATGTCCACTTAGTACTATTAAGTGATTATAGTTTCCGCTGATTGGCATGACTGAGCTGTTAGGTTAGTGATGATTTAAATGTTTCCTCGTGATATGTATGTGTGGTCTCACTCCTGAACCTAGGTTGTAGGATAATCTGGGTGAGGGTGTGACAAAACTCCTTTGGTGCTATTAGTCTGTTATGGAGGTTTTTCGTCTGCTCTTTGTAGATAAGAGAGTTTTTGAATGACTCCCACCTCAATTCCTCTTGTTCTTGAATCTAAAGAAGTCTTGCATCACCTGACACCTTAGGATCCTAATTGCACTGTTTAACTGCCCAATAGGCCCGATGTTGGATCTCTATAGGGAGGTGGCAGGCCTTACCATAGATAATCTTATAGGGGGACATCCCTGTAAGTGCCTTGAAGGCTGTACAATAGGCCCATAACGCATCATATAACCTTAAGCTCCAATCTTTCCTGCTGGGATTTACAACCTTCTCCAAAATCAACTTTATCTCCCAATTGGAAACCTTTGCTTGCCCATTCGCCTGGGGATGGTAAGGAGTAGTGACTCGGTGTTGCACGCCATATTTCTTCAAGAGAAATGCTATCAACTTGTTACAGAAGTGTGTACCCTGGTCATTGATTATTGCAAGTGGAAAGCTAAACCTGCTAAGTATGTTAGATTTTAAAAATCCTACAACCACTTTTGAATCTTCAGTAACAGTGGCTTTTGCTTCCACCCACTTGGAAACATAGTCCACAACAATGAGAATATATTTAAACCCATAAGAGGAAGGGAAAGGACCCATGAAATCTAAGCCCCACACATCAAATATCTCACAAACTATCATAGGAACCTAGGACATTTCATTCCTACATGATATTCCTCCTAACTTTTGACATCTTTCACAAGTTTTACAATAAAAATATGCATCATTAAAAAGTGTATTCCAATATAACCCTGAGTCTAATACCTTCTTAGTTGTGCGCTTAGGACTAAAATGCCCCCCACATGCTTGTTCATGACAAAAATCTAAAACAGAGAAAAACTCATCATTAGGCACACACCTCCTAACTATCTGGTCAGCACAAAATTTTCGAAGATATGGATCTTCCCAAACGTAGTACTTTGCCTCATTCTTCAGTTTTGCTCTTATATTTCTACTAAGGTCTAAAGAAAGATCACCTGTGACTAGATAGTTAACAGATCGGCATACCAGGGGGTCATCGTGATGCCATCAACTTAAAGTAAAGATTGGTCAGGAAAATCTCCATCAGACTCCTTCTAGTAATCTACTCAGATGATCAACAACAACATTTTCAGAGCCCTTCCTATCTTTGATTTCAACATCAAACTCGTGAATAAGCATTATCCAACGGAGAAGGCGTGGTTTGGATTCATTTTTGTCCATTAGGTAGCATAACGCTGCATGATCAAAATAAACGGTTAAACGTGAGCTAAAAATATATGACCTAAATTTCTCTAAAGCAAACAAAATAGAGGGAGTTCTTTTTCCATCATGGTGTAGTTGCACTGAGCAAGATTTAAGGTTCTCGAAGCATAGTATATGACATGGTGTTTCTTTTCAATTCTTTGTCCAAGCACTGCCTCAACAACATAATTGCTAGCGTCACACATGATTTCGAAAGACAGGTCCCATTGCGGAGCCTGAATAATAGGTGCACTAGTTAGAGCCTTCTTCAGCACATCAAAGGCTTGCTTGCAATCTTCACCGAAATCGAAATCCGCATCCCTCTGAAGCAAAGCAGTCATTGGTAAGGCGATTTTGCTGAAATCTTTAATGAACCTGTAATAGAATCCTGCATGGCCTAAAAAGGAACGAACATCCCTCGTTGGTGGGGTAAGGAAGGTTAGCAATAACATCAATTTTTGCATGGTCTACTTCTATTCCTTTGGAAGAAATCACGTGCCTTAGAACAGTACCATGATCAGCCATAAAATGACATTCGTCAAAATTAAGCACAAGGTTAGACTCAATACATCTTCCAAGAACTTTAGACAAATTTAAAACACAGTCATCAAAAGACTCACCTAAACAGTAAAAGCATCCATAAATACCTCTATACATTTTTCGATGAACTCCGAGAAAATGCTCATCGTGCACCATTGGAAGGTGCTAGGTTCATTGCACAAATTGAAGGGCATCTGCCTAAAGGTAAAGGTTCCCAATAGGTAGGTGAAGGTAGTTTTCTACTGATCGTTGTGTGCAATAGGTTTTTGATAGAAGCCTGAAAAAATATCAAGAAAATAAAAGAAATGTTTTCCAGCAAGACGTTCAATCATCTGATCAATAAACAAAATTAGAAAATGGTCCTTTTTAGTAACAGTATTCAACTTACGAAAATCTATGCACATTCTCCAACCATTTTGTACCTTCACTGGCACTAATTTGCCTTCATCGTTTTTCATGACTATTATACCAATTTTCTTAGGTACAACATGAATAGGGCTCACCCACTCACTATCAGGGATAGGGTAAATTATACATGCCCTTAGAAGTTTGAAAATTTCTTTCATTACTACCTCCTTTAGGGCGGGACCCAAGTGCTTTTGAGGTTGCCTATAGGGTTTTGATCATTCTTCCAATGCAATCCTATGCATACATACCACAGGGCTAATTCCCTTAATATCCGCTAAAGTCCAGCCAATTGCCAACTTGTGCTCCTTGAGTACCTCCATCACTTTGCCTTCCTATTTAGGGGTTAGATCATTTGAGATGATAATAGGCAAGGTTTCTAACTCTCCCAAATAAGCATATTTCAGGTGCTCTGGTAGCTCCTTAAGCTCCAACTTAGTTGCCTGCACAGTTGAAGGTAGCATTTTTTTAGTTAGATTGTTAGACAAAGAATCCAAACTTACCGATTCAGAAGTTGACACAGAAGGTCAAAGGATAGGATGACATCAGAGTCATCCTCCTCCCCATCATTGTAAACATCCCATACTACTTCCTGTTCCAAACAGTCAATCACATCTATCTGACACAAAGTAAGAGCACTTTGATTGGGAGCTCTCATAGCATCAAAAATATTAAATTTAACAACTTCCCCATCAAACTCAACAGACAACGTGCTTTCATCTACATCTATCTTAGTTTTAGCTGTTTTCATGAAAGACCTACCAAGTAAAATGGATGCAGATGAATGTGGTGTACTCCCTTCCATTTTCACAATGTAAAAATCTACAGGTTCCTGGGTCCTTCTATTTCTCGAGCATATTCTTTTGTAAAATAGCGGAGACCGTCTGACTTACCACTACCTTTTCTTTCTCCTTCTTTTGCCTTTTTCTGGTACACAATTCCTTAAAAAATTTTGCGTACTTAGGAATCTGCTTAACCGCATCAAGAAGTGGAATGTTGATCTCCACTCTCCTAAATGTATCAAAAAGTTCCCTATCAGCATCGATCTCCTTTGGCTTTGCCAACCTAGAAGGAAAAAGGGGCTTTAGGAATAGAAGAAGCAATAGAAAGGGGAGGATCAAATTTGACTCCCTTTTTCAGTGGGGAAGGTGGTATTTTTGAAGTGACTGGTTAAGTAGACATAGATTCCTCTCCAGCTGGAGCACTAGCAGGTGTAGCAGGTGATGGAAGCTCCTTGCCACTCCTTAAAGTTATGGCACTAACATTCTCCCTTGAGTTTGCCTCAGGCTACGAAAGGAGTTTACTTGACTGCTTTTCTAGTTTGCTCACTGACGTAGCAAGTTGAGAAATTTGGTTTCCCATTTGACCAAGGTCGATTGGAAGGTTTTCACCATATCCTCCATGGAAACATTCGAGCTCAAGGAGGCTCCTTTATTATTCTGAAATTGCTCGTGTTGTCCTTCCCATCTGAAATTAGGGTGGCTCGCCAACCTGGGTTGTAAGTTTCGCTATAGGGGTATCACCATTTATTCTGGCCATTTATTATTAAATCTTCCCATGGCATTTACCTCTTATTGGAAGTTGGGACATACATCTGTGGAGTGGCCACTCATCGAGCAAATTTGGCATGTCAGGGCCGCTTGATTTCTTTCTAGCGTCATCTATTTAACAGTAGCAACCAAGTTAGAAATTTGACTTTTTAATTCATTTACCTCATTCAAAGATTTGGTGTTGACTAAATCTCTTGTTCTGAATTGCTGAGTATTTGCGGCCACGGTAGCAATGAGGTTCTCCTCTTGGGAAGGAGTTTTGTTCACCAAAGCTCCCCCCGCCGCAACGTCAATGTTGCTCTTGTCTTGTTGCAACAACCCTTCATAAAAATACTGGATGAGCATCTGATAAGAAATTTGATGGTGAGGGAAACTCCCACAGATTCTCTTGAATCTCTCCAATTACTCATAAAGCGACTCTCCTTGGTCCTGCACTATCAAATAAATGTCTTTTCGGATTTTTGCAGCACGGGAAGCTGGGAAAAATTTCTCCAGGAATTGTTTCTTCATCTCGGCAAACATTGTAATACTGTCAGATGGCAAGTAATACAACTAGTCCTTCGTGTCATCTTTCAAAGAAAAGAGGAATGCCCTCATGTGGATCTACTCTTCAGTGACTCCATGCGGTCGCATCCCGTCACATACTATGTGGAACTCCTGGAGATGCTTATGCGGGTCCTCACCTAGACGACCATGAAAGGCAGGTAGTAAGTGAATTAACCTGTTTTCAACTTAAAAGTACTTGTAGTTTCTGGATAAATTTTGCATAGTGGCTGGCGAGTTGTATTAGGGGTTGCCAACTCTCTTAGAGTGTGCTCGCGTGGCGCTCCCATTTCAAGCTCTGTGGTTATTAGCTCTGGAACAAAGTTATCTTTGGTTTCTTGTGTGTCTTCAACACTGATTGGGTCAATTAGCGTGGCTTGCGCTCTTACTTCCCTTCGAATTCTCCTTTCCTCTCTTTTTATATCTGCAAAATATAGCAAACAAGAGTTCCTGGAGGAACGGGTCATGCAGTGAGGAGAACATAAGAATGCAAGCAAGGGACAACAAATCTTTTTGAAAGATAAAATTTAAGACTCCCCGGCAATGGCACCAATTTGGCGAACCGAAAGTTGTCGAAGCTTTCAATTAAGCCAAATAATTGTTCCGTTCTCTACTCTAATTTAGTAGTACTAGCGCAGTAATGGGTCGGTTCACAAGGAGTCGATAAATTTTCTTCTCCTAGAGAATTTGTTGTTGAGTAACCAGGGGGTGTTGAATCATTTGTTTAACATTAATAACGAAGTAATATTAAGGAAGAAAAGCAATAGCAATGAATCAAATTGGGTTTAAATTCAAATTGACAAAACCTAGCTCAGGGTGAAAGTGGATCACTCTCAGTTTGTTACTCAATCATTGATTAATTACAATAATGTTGTACAATTTTAAACTTAGCCAGTCACTTCTAGAAAGGCTAGAAGGAAGCTCTATTGATCAAATAGATTAATATGCTTAGATGAAAAACATCTTAGACAAGCAACCCAATTAGCATTAAGTTCAAAGGCAATTGCTAAGATGAACAAAATAATTGGAAAGACCTAATTAAGTGTTCGATGCGAATCTCTCCTAAGTTGGTTAGATGAATGCAATCGGATTGGAATTTCCAAATGAATTTACAACCCTAACTCAACCTTTGCTACTTGGCGATCTATAAACGTAACAATTACGTATCAAGCATAGATCTTTAACTACCAATTAAAATGCTTGACTAATTTGTCAGATAATCTTAAGCAAATTCAATTAAAACATCAAACAAGGCGAGAATTCATTAACAAGAAAATTGCAATACAAAAATTGTTCAAAACCTCATGAGATACAAACTAAGAATTGAACCCCAAACCTGAGCTAGATGATAGTACCTTAGCCTCGATACATACTTGTACTCAACTCAATAATTGTTTAAAGAAATTGTCCTAAAGATGAAAAGAGGGAAAAATGTAGGGAAAAACTCACGCTTGGGACTCGTGCTAATTGATCCCTCGTATGGCTGGTGGTTAGGGCATTTTATGCCAAAAATTGGACTGGTGTCGTGATGCTGCAAAATATGAGAGCTTTTGGAAAAAGTGTAGTGTCGTACGCCATGGCGTTGCAATATGCATGCGATATTTCATCTGTCACAATCCGTAGCGTCGCAGCGCTATAGTGCAGCACTGTCTCTAGTTCATAATCAGGCGCCTTCTAGAAAAAGTGCAGCGCTGGTGCCATGCTAGTGCCGTGGCGCCAGGTTGCTTTGTTGCCTTCCTCTTCCATTTCGATCAATTTGCTTGTTAATAATCTCACTTAAACCTGAAGTGCATATAAACCGTCCTGAGGGCTCCATATGCTCGTAACTTGTCTAAATCAAGAAATAAACTAGTAAAAAGGTAAGAACGATCCTGAATTAAGTAGAGTGAGATAGCACAATTGAGTGTTATCATTTTTCTTGACCTAATTCCTTTCTTTATAGGGTTTCTGAACTATCTTGTCAGCCAAATCTCCTTCCGTGGGTTGAATCCCCCAAATAGCGCCCATTTGGGAGTCAATCACTTGAGTTGGCCTCGACTTGGGCTTCTTATAAATAAAGAGAGTTAGGGTTTTTTAACGGTGTGTTATTGTGGATTGGTGAGAGAGATAGCCCTCTTGAAAGAATTTCGTGTAATTTCTCCATTGTTATTGCAATATAGTTATCTTTCTATTTTGTGTTTTGTTCTTGTGTTTTGGGTACCTAAGAATTTGATATTGCAATTTATTGTTATAATGTGATTGTAGTTTTATGGCTTTTTTTGGTTTCTTCACGTATCATCAGCCCTAAAATGTTTTAGTTATATCTCTAAATTTTCAAGTTTGATCAATTATGATCAATTCATAAGCGCATGGTGGTATATAACAGAGTTTCAGTAGTATTCTATGAGTAATTTGTTGGTAGGGTTGGCAATGGGGTCAGGGTGGGGGTTCCCCGGCCCCAGCACCGTAGGGAGAATTTATCCCCATCCCCGCCATTTGTAGGAAGGGACGGGGCAGGGATTCCCTGTCAGGGAAACGGGTCTCTGTGAGGACCCATTCCCTGAGATAAAGCGAGAGCAAGACAGCGAAAGAGGGCGAGATAACGCGGGAGGGCGAGAGCAAGGCAGTGAGAGAGGGTGAGAGCGAGCAAGCGAGAGAGAGCGAGACTGTGACCAAATTACTACCAATAACTAAATAAGTTGACGTTGAGGGACTGTTCCACAAAGAAAAAAAAATCACAAGCTAAAAAATGAGAAATCCATAAAAATAAGTTTACAACTCAGATTAAATAAAGTTTGGAGTAAAATAAATTCAAATATTTTATACAACAACAACAATTATATGCTTGTTTGTCCTTCTCTCTTTGCCAATTCATCCATCTCTCTTCACCAATTCACTATTTCTCTTGTCTCGACATCATCTCGTCCTTAATTGTGAGTATTATTTCTATATTTAAAATATAATTAACAAATAATGTCATAAAAAATAACTAGACAACAAAACCACTTAACAAAGTGTCATAAAAAAAAATAATGTTAATTGTTGAACATATCTCAGTCACCACTCCATCTCCATTAGAGTCGTCTGCATCTTCTAAAACAGTTGCTAAATATTTAAACATTTATTTTCTCGTGCTAGAACCTTATTTTGTCACATATTTATAATACAAAAGAATGTTATTGTATGAAATAAGAAATATAGGTTAAACAACATAAACAAGCTAACATACCAGCAAAAACTTTAGACGTAATCCAATTTTGAGTGCACATCAAAGCCTCTATTGTCTTCGGGTGAAGTTTGTTACGATGTGGGCTTACAATCCTATCACAGGTACTGAAAGCAAACTCTGATGCAACACTAGATAACGGGATGACTAATATGTCTCTAGCAATTTCTTGTAAAATGGGATACTTGACCCCATTCAATTTCCACCAACTTAGTATGTCAAAATCCGATGATCGAGGTAAGACATACTCATCTAAATATGCATCAAACTGTTGCTTATGATTCATCTTATTGGAGTTTGATACAAACAAGTCATAATCATTAAAATCATCAAATTCCATATTATTTGATGCTCCATCTAATTCTTTAGATCTAGAATCATCACCTTCATTTTCATGCTTCAACTGATATTCTTTCTCCAAATTTGCACAAATTTTTTTTATCCTTTCCACCAACTTCATTTTATAACGTGGACGTAGAACTGCAACTATGACGATTACACCATGAATTTTATTCCAATACTTATCAAACTTTGTATTCATATTTGAAGTTATGTCTCTTACCTCCTCAAAGCTAGAATACATCCATTACGAAATAGCCAACTTTAGTTTACAAATTTTTGGGAAAAAAAGATTAGCAGTAGGATATTTGGATCCCCAAAATATTTCAGTCACGTGATGAAATATTTTAAGTTTCTCACATGTCCCTTTTGCCAATACTCAATCTTGATCCAAAGGAAAACACTTGTACTTTGGCTCTTGTTATTTTAATCGATAAAAAACAGTCTTGTACTTCAATATAGTGGATAACATAAATACGTAGAAGTTCATCTAGTACAATAATCAAGAGTCAACATCTTACCATCATAAACATTCAACTGATAAGCAATTTTCTCAAATTTCTCCTTCTTTTTCTATGCATATACCCAAAAAAACACACTACTACGAACTCTTTCAATCCCATCTGTGATCACTGCCAACCCATCTTTCACAATTAAATTCAGAATATGAGCACAACACCGCATATGAAATAAATTTCCATCCCAGATTAAGTTTCCAAATAGACTATCAACAAGCATATTAACCATTAAGTCATTTGTACTACAATTATTTACAATTATGGATGATAACTTTTGATCAATATTCCAGTCTAACAGACATTCCATTAGTTCGTCGTGCAACATCTCAGAAGTGTGTGGACTAGGGACATATATAAACCTGATTATTTATTTATTTTTTTGCAAAACTTAACTATCATCAACAAATGTGCTGCAACAACTATATAACCTTTTGTTTGATGATTGGAAGTCCACATATTCGTAGTGAGGGCAATTTTTCCATTGATCTCATTCAACAACGTCATGGTTTTCAACTTCTCAATCTCGTAAATTTTCAAGATCTCCTTCTTTATTGTGTTTCTTGACACCATCTTAAATAATGGTTGGATGACATTATAAAACTTTCTCAAACCTTCATGCTCAACTATTGAGAGAGGATATTCATGTGTGATTATCATCCTAGCTTATGCTCTTTTTGCAGCTTCCTGATCGAAGTTATATAAACCAAACGTGTTGTTCTTCTCTCTGTTAGGATTGAATAAGGATTATCGTATGTCATTTTGTCTTTTATAGGGGCATATCTTGATATGCTCATGCAAATGTTTGGTTCCATTTTTACTCTCACCTCCTAATTTTCATTTGCAATAATTACAAACCGTCTTCTCTACTCCATTTATTTTTTGCTTCTTAAAATGGTTCCAAACAACCGATGTCAATCTCATCTTCAAAGATCCCTTCTCGGAGTCCTCACCCAAAATAACACAATCATCAACAATCAAATTATTGTTATTTGAAGAGCATGAAGTTGAAATTGGAGTTGAATTTGGGGTTGGAGTTGAAATTGGAGTTGAATTTATGGTTGGACTTGAAATTGGAGTTATATTAATATTTGAACTATGAGAATCTTTATTTGTAGAAGGTGACGAAGATATTGTTTTTTGAAACCTAGCAAATTATACAAACACAACACAAAATTAATTCAATCCAAATTATACAATAGTCAACACATACCTAGCAAAAAGTTACAAGCACAGACAGTAGTAGCACAAAGACTATTTTGGAGTTAAAGACAACAATAACACAAAGACAATAGTAGCACAAATTATACAAGCACAACAGTCAACACAAACAGATGGCGACGATGGGACAACGGTTACGGATGGTGGCGACGGGACGGCGGTTATGATTGGTGGCAATGGGATGGGGATTACGGATGGCAGCGACGTGATGGTGACAAAAACTCGCGAACGGGGTCAGGGACGGGGACAGCAGCAACAACTCGCTGATAGATTTTCAAAAATGAAAATGACTAAATGTCTTGAGGAGTTGAGGTGTATGTAATTAAGGTTTGGTCTGGGTAATAATTTTGACTTTTATTTTATTTTTAGACACATTGTTTATCTTTAGGAGAGAGAGAGCGAGAATGAGAGCGAGAGCGAAAGCGAGACAAAGTGCCAGCAAGATAGAGCGAGAGCAAGAGCGAGAGTTGTGAGAGAGTATCACTATCAATAATAAGACTCATCCAATCAATAATAAAACTCATCCAGCGAGAGCAAGCCAGAGAGAGCGAGCCAGCGAGATGGGGCAAGCGAGAATGAGACAGTGAAAGAGCCAACAATACATATATATATATATATATATATATATATATATATATATATATAGTTAATTTTATATATAAACAGGTAGGTATCTGGTATTTAGGGTCAGGGTCGTGGTCGCGGTCGTGGTCGAGGCGGGGATACCCTCTTCGTCCCCGGACGTGTACCCTAAAATTGTCCCTGGTTTGACCCCCATCTCCGGTCAAACCAGGGATTCCCCGACCCGATTGGGTCGAGGCCTCGTGGGTTTTTTTGCCAACCCTATTAGTTGGGTTTTATGTCCTAAAACTCGTTGTTTGCAATTACATTGAACTTATTCTCAATAAAGTTGTTATCGAGATTTATTCAGTAAAGTTGTTATTGAATATTTGAATTGCATCTATTAAATCCAATAAACTAAGATTCCTTGGCTATAGGTTGTATGCTTAGACTTTATGTGTAGACATAAAAGTGGATCAAGTTTAAGTAATAGCCAAAATGGTCTATAGTATAAGGATAAGGTTGGGTACTTTATCCTGGGGACACTATGGATGCGTCTCACTTTGTATTTGATACAACTGATGTGATCCTCTATCGTACATGTAGATACATGTGAGTGGGAGCGTTCTATATAACGAGTTTGCATAAGACCGAACTATGGACTCCTGTCTGTTTAAGATTATCCTTTAATCAGCATAGGTGAGAGTGGCCTTAGTTCGCTGACTAAATATGCCTCCCATTTTAGGATAAGATATGACAGATAGCTAATGACATAGTCTTGCAAGATGGAATTCGCTCCTACCTATTTCTAAGTTAGTAGATAAGTCGTTCCCTTAAGTACTGACTTTGGGACTTGAACAAGGGCCCCCACCCTCTCATTGGCCCGAGAGGGATTAAGTTTGTTGGTTGGACCACAGGACTTAATGGAATGAGATGTAATTACAGGGATAAAACAGTATTTTTGACCTAGCTGTAATTACGAACAACTTGTGAATGATCGACTTACTTATTATGGTTATATCAAATGGACATAAATATATCTACAATGAGGAGAGTGCAGCTACTGGGCTTTAATGGAGTGACCCGTTAGTTAACAATGTTAATTAACTAGGTTAAAAAGTTTAGCCGGTTAATTTCAGGTCTTTGGAGCTCATGATCTATAGGTCCATTAGGTCCCCTTATTAGATCATAGACTAAACCTAGAAACGTGATATTGAGTAAATTTGAAATTTTCGAATTCTGTGTTGGTGCAAAATTTATGGTTTGTTCGTTTAATTATGAATTAGACGAAATCTGAGAGTTGAAAATATTTAAATGTGATTTAAATATTTTTAGGATGTATAAAGATTCATCTGGTTGAAATTTGCCAGGAAAAATGGAAAAATAATTAATTTAATATTAAATATTAATTTAATATAATTAATTACATATTAAATTAATTTTATTATTTTTGGAAATTAATTTTAGAACTTAATTTAAAGGTCAATTTATGAAATCGGTTTTAAAATCAAATTAGATTTGGTTGGAAAAATCCACTTTTGCATGTTGAAGGAGGTGTAAACCTCTTCTTCAATCTCATCTTCAACTTGCTCATTTAACACCTTAATTAGCCAATTTGTTGGCATTGTGAATGTTAATGTAATATGCATGCTTTCTTCTTTAAATACAATAAAGGAACTAAGGAAATGGTTAAGCAATTTTGCTAATTACTGTTGAAATTCTCTCCAACTCAGAAATTGAACAACCAGTGAGTTCTTCATCTATTTGCTCCAAATTCAACTCAATTTGGATCCCACAATCCATTCTAAGGCTTGGGGATAACAAGAAAGACATTAAATGTTGTCCACGAAGTGTTCGTGATAAAAAATTCGAAGAGATTAGCTTCAATTTTGAGCTTCAACGAGTTAGTTTTCTTCCTCTGTTTTTTTGTTTTAGAACAAGCATGTTTAATCTTCAAAATTGATGTAATTAGAGTATTTTATATCCTAATTGCTTCCGCTATGTCGCTAACTCCTCCATAATTATGGTTTCAAATTTGATATGGTTGGAAAGTTAAAAGTATAAATTTTAAAACGTAGGGACCAAATTGAAACAAAACATAAATTTCAAGAGTAAATTGCAAACATTTTAGAACTCAAAACTAAATTAAAATCAAACTCAAAACTTAAAAATTAAAATGATAATATTTTAAAACTTAGGTATCTAATAAAAAAACTAGATCCAAAACACTTATGACCAAAAACTTATTTTTCACTTAAATATTTATGTTAATGGCAATACTACTCTTAAAGCAAGCATATACAATACAAGTTTGATCTTTAAATTGTAACCATGCAGGTGCTTGAAGGAGAAGAAAATAATTGAAAGAAATTTGGGAGTAATGGTACTCCAAGTTTGGGCTAAAAGAATAGTGGGCTGGATGAATAAATAATGGCCCATATCTTTCTAAATTCCAAAAGTGGCCCCATAGTTCATCATTTGGCTCCATCTTTACAATCTCAAAAATGTCAATTTCATTGCAAGAATTGAAATACCAATCAAAGGGGTTTTATATTCGATCAATTAATATTTTCATATGCTATCAAATAAAATATCATATAGTTACTAAATGAATATAAATATTAATAATAAGATCTATAATTTATCGAAATTGGGTAAGTTTTTTTTATTCACTAAGATAGTTTTTTTATAAGTTTCTTGGTTTACAAAAATCATTAGGTGTAATTGATTAGTTTTTATAACTTTTTTTTAAATCGATAAAATAGATCTCTAAATACTCGGTTCATATTGATATTTTAATCATTGATTTAAAGAGAAAAAAAAATTAGGGATATTTCTAAAAAAATCCATGAAAAGCAAGAAAACCCAAAGGAATTTATTGAGTTAGTGAACAAAGAAAAACTGATATGAATGAGTGAAAGAAGAGAGATTCGATGTAATTAATAAGAAAAAAATCACCAAAATGTATGGAGAAAATAGGGAGTTAAAGGAGAGAGATTTGATATAAAACAAAAAATAAAATGATAAAAAAAAAATTACAAAAAAAAAGGGTGAAAAGAAGAGGGGACAGAGTCAAAGAGAAGACAGACAGTACACTGAAGTGACAAGACAGCCCCACGCTTGTCCCCTCCCACTCAACCAAAAAAAAATACAAAATACAAAATAAAAATAATAAATCCTTTTTCTTCTTTTTCTTTTTATTTATTTTTTATTATTTTACGTTAAATTTACAGTAACACGTAGATATTTCTATATTTTCATAGGTTCGACCTCGACATGAAGAGTGAATCATACTTTAGTTGTATCGTAGAAAAATCCATAAATAAAAAATAATCAACAAAATATTACTAAAGTAAATATAATATAAATAATGCACTTTTAATAATTATATAATATTTATTTATTAATTTAAATTTATTTTTTTTAAAATTTTTATTTTTTCATTTTTCTAGAAAAAATTGATATTTTCATCGTAACAAAGATATTTCCATCAAATCAGTATTTTAAACCTGAGTTAAATTACATGTTGATGGCTCCAATTTGTGTCTATCTTAAAATTGTTTTTTTTAATTGGATAAAGTTTGGTAAAACTAAAAAAAAAAAATTTAAAGTCATATTACAAGATATTTAAATGTTGTATCTAATGAATGGAACTTTTTTTTTTTAGTTTTATGTAATAGTAATAAAAAAAAAAAAGAACTTTGAAAGACGAAATATTAAATTTGTACTTTTTATAATTTAGGTACGATTTTTAAATAACATTTACGAAAATTGGTAGATTAGTTGAATAGAATTAAACCAGACAATATCAATATAGAAGATTGATTATTTAACAAATCTCTCTGATTTGTAGGTTAATAAAATTTTGAGTAAAGAATATTCTTAGTCCCTAAACTAGTATGAAAGTAAAAAATAAAATCTCTAAATTCTAGTTGTAACGATTTAGTCTCTGTATTTTTAAATTTGTAACAATTTAATTCATAAACTTTAATAAGTGTTAATTTTTACCATTAATAACGATTTAATCCCTATTGTGAAAAATAGCATTAAGATTTAATGAAATTTCTTACATGTAGATTGTTAAACTAATTTAAGATTAAGTATATGTTTATAAATTATAAAGAGTAAGTTGTTACATAATTTAAATTGACAATTAAGTCGTTTCGATGATATTTTATTACAAATATGAAGTAGAATGACTAAATTGTTACAAATTTGAAAGAATAAAGAATTAACTTGTTGCATGCTAAAGTTCAATGACTAAATAATTACAAATATGTAAGTATATAGACTAAATCATCACAAATGAAAGTTTAGGGACCAAACCAACACTTGTGTAAAAATTTAGAGACCCAAAGTGATTTTTTACCTTAAACTTTTAATGCTAGCAAAATTTTAATAAGAAATTATACATGAGACAATGAGAGAATATCATATTACTGATGTATGCTCAAAGCGTTTTGCTTGTACTAATCTAAAATTGTATGTGTTTTCTAATCATAATTTGACATAAAAATGTTTCACAAACCTCAAAAGAAAACAACTAAAATGTAAATGAAAACACACACAAAAAACAGGATTATCTCTATAATACTGTTTAAGGTAAGAGAAATAAAAGGAGATCTTAGGATAGAGAATTGTTCAACCAAACACAAATAATCATGCAAAACAGTCTTTTAGATTCTTAATGTCACAACAATCAGAATTTTGGTATTGATAACTAAATCTTGATTTGGTCTTTTCCCAATGTTTCATGTTAAAAACAATAATCAATAGAGGAAAATAACGTAAATAAAGTTTTAAAATGTATTTAGGATACATTTTTAAATGTATAATTTACAAAATAAGTTATTTTAAAAAAATAAATAAATATTTGATAACTACTCAAAATAGATTTTAAAATATATTTTAAAATATTTTATAGAAAGAGTTTAAATAAAAATAAGTTTTTAAAAACGAATTTTTCCTAAAATTAATTCAAACGGACCCATAGTTTCATCCACGTAAATTAAAAGTTTGATACTATTTACTTCATTAAATAGAAACAAATGACTCACTTTTGATGTAAGCCCCGTGGATGTTACTTTAAATTTTAGAAAAAGTTTGAATTTACATTCTTAAATTTTGGGTTTAATTATACCAATGTAAAAACTAATAATTGTTTTCATGTAAATTTTGAACTTTCATAAGTTTATCAAATTAACACTCTTTCAGACTTTGTTTGAAAAATAATATTGCACGAAACAATATAATCCTTTCAAATTACTTTTCAATTGCTAGTGATTCAATTTAGAGTGTTTTTAACATCAAACTTGAAAATCGTACATGGATTCAATTCTTATGCGTATGTAGACTTCTTCAAATGTTAGATTGATAAGATGAACGAATATTACAATTGATATATGGACAATTTTCGAAGGAAATCTTAATTGAGAGATTAAATTGACTTGTGTATGAAATTTTAGAGTTTAGATTGATAAAAATTATAAGTCTCACATTATATTTATCCAAATAAAAAGTAATAAAGTGTGCATGTTGATACACACTTACAAAAGTTTAGGGTTTAAATTGATTTAACCTCAGAGATACAAATTGATATTTCCCAAGATTTTATTTACATGGATGTAGCATAAAATTGTCTATCACCTTTTTTTTTAGATAGCTAATGTATTACTTGATCATGTTTTGTTTTCTCCAATAATGATGATCTTATTCTCATACAATGCATCCTAAGCCTCTCTCCGACTAATCATTCCATTTATTCACTCTCATATTCCTTAAAGTGGCTCACGTACCATTATCAACCTAACTCATCCTCTCGATGAACACACACCACATGTTCGTCGATAGAGTACAACTACAAACAGTGAATGACTACTGATTTTTTTAGGGTTGCCACTATTTTATTCAACACCCTATAATTCTACCGACCCAACTACATTTTTTTTAGTACACAACATCAATTACCAGGGTCAAGATCAAACCTCCAACTTAAAAAACGTTAGTGCATGTCAATCACCGATCACGTTGGCTGACCCAACTAAAATCTAAAGCAGGACTACTTTATACTATTTATGAGGAGATATTTTAACCATGATTACTTTTTACTTCTAAGTGCAAGTACATTTGTTTTTAAACTCACTCAAAAAGATGAACTATGGTTATTTACTTATGTATACCATGGATTTTTCTATTGTAGAGTTAATAATGTGGGACTTGAAGCATTCCCCACCAAAAGAAGTAGGATTGATTTGAAGCAAAAAAAAAAAAAAAAAAAAAAAAAAAA
>QLSR01000069.1:1875731-1898191 GCA_031780015.1 Citrullus colocynthis | reverse complement strand
TTTAAAAAAAAAAAAAAAAAAAAAAAAAAAAAACAACCTACTTACTATGTAAAGGGGGGAAAAGGGCATTGGACAAACTCATACATATTTTGTAGAACATCATCAGCTATATATATACTGTTCAAAACATATCCAAAAGTGAAATACTGTATTAATGGTTCTTTTATTATTCTTTTATCTTCAAAGATTCACTTTCTGAAATTGGAAAGGAAAAAGGTTAAGAAGTTTTTGAATAACTTTGATTTTGAGTTGTGTACATGGAAAGATTGCACAATAGCAAATGTGTCCACAGCCACTTCTTTTGTCCTCTGTAGCTTGCTTTTGATGTCTCACTCTTTTCTTTCCTCTCTTCTTAGTTAAGTAAACAAGTATAGAATTATTTAATCATGTGAATATTATGATTCAACGACGACAATGTGTCAACGTCGATGATGTAAAAGAAGAGTCCCGACAACATCATAGTTAAACCAAATTAAGGAGTTGGAAAAGAAATGACTTCAAAAAAACGTAAATGTTTGTATTTACGGTTTTTTAGCATCATAAAATCTATGAGTTTGATTAACTGTGATTAAATAAAAATTAGTCAATACATCTATTTAATCCAGTTTTATTTGTTAATAAATTAAAAGAAAAAAAATCAATTTATACCATTAGATTGGAAAAGTTTTCTTGATTAAAACATCAGATTAATGATTATGTCAATTTAAATACTAAACATTCATGAGTAAATTAATTAGTACATATCATTAGCTACATTACATTTTTACTTAACTCCATGTAAAGTTAGTTTAAATCACCTAAATAAAATTAAACTTCGCCAAAAATCTCACCGAGATAGGAAATGAAATTGTCATGTATTTATTTTTTAAATGAGTAGAGAAAAATATAGGAAAACGAGCATATTGAAAATTTGCTACTATGTATTTCATATTTATTCATTTATTCCTAATTTACATTAACGTTTAACAAAGTTTTATACATGTACGAAATTTATGTATTAACAATTTTAAAATAAAATTTGTAGGAGAAGAAAACAAGCAAAATTTTTAATTGAATAATATTGCTTCAGGAGTAAAAACAAATAAAATAATAATCATTTGAAAAATCTAAAAGAGTTAACACATGAAAATCTTAAAGTTTCGTATATTTGAGAAACATAAACTTTTGTTTTTAGTTAAACAATAAACTGAAAAATTCAAACTTTTGACTTTTTCGTAAAAAAAAATACATATTTATTCAGTTGAGCTATATTATATTTATGTTAACAAATCAATCTATCTTAATTCATTATTTAAGTTTAGTTAATTTTAAAATCAACCGAACTCAAATTAAACTTATGGTGCAACATAGTTTTAAATAATATATTTGTAAAGTTAGACTAATGGAATTTTGATTTCTAATTTCTTTTAGCACATCATAAACCCTACTCTCACCTAAGAAACAAAAATATACCATAGAGAGAGAGAGGAGAGAGAGGGGGAAAATTCCCTAATTTCATATTAAACAACATAGCTTTATCTATATATACAACCAATTTTCCTCTCTTTACATTGCACTACCAAAAAAGAAAAAGGAAAAAAAAAAAAGAAAAAAAGACATACATTTATACATATAACAGCACACAAATTGGACATCTCAAAGAAACAGTTGTTGGTTTTAACAAGAAAATACAAAATGGGTCAGTGTCTAACTGCAGTTCCAAACAGTTAAGAGAGAGAGAAATTATAAAGAGAGAAAGAGAGAGGGAGAGAGATGGATGTTGTCAATGACAATCACAGAGGTTGAAAAGGCAAAAGGAATGAGAGAGACCTTGAAAGGAAGATAAGACATGTGAGAAACTATTGTCTTTTAAACAAATCCCTCCTTTAACTTTCTTTCTTTTCAAAAACTGAGAGAACATTTCTTTCTTTACAAAAACTGAGAGAAGAACATCGTCATATCGTTTTAGGTTATTATTGTTGAAAATTTCGTATTGGAAAAATTAAAAGACTACTTACTTTTTATAAGATAGATGAGCTCTCATTTCCAATTGATTTTGAGATGGAACTCGACCAAATGAACATTCTTGGGAATCGATCTAAGAATGATGAACAAAAAAGCAACCATTAGAAAAATGTTGGGATCCTATATTGAAAAAATCAAGAGGACCTCGTAGATGAGCTTTTATTTTCAATTAGTTTTGAGATGGAACTTCATGTTATATAGTAATTACCTCACTCATTTTAGATCCATAATTTTAATAGATTTCTACTTCAAAGATAGTTTTGAACGGTTTGCGAAAATTCAAACATAATAGTGTAATTTTTAAAACCAAAACAACAAAGGTAAGTCCATGTTTGATAATTTTTTTTTTTTTTTTCTGTTTTTGGTTTTTGATGTTCCATTTTTGGGTTTTTAGTTTTTTTTTTTTCAAAAAGTAAATATTTGGTTACTATTAAAAAAAAAACCAAAAACATATTTGATACTTGTTTAAAAAATGCTTTAGGATATTCTGGTTATAATAAAAATGAAGAATCGATGTGAAATTGAATTATAAAATTAAAACCAACATTAATTACCATTGAATTGCATATAAAAAAGTGGAAACCATTATTATAAAATAAAAATAAAATTATTGTAAGACCTAAGACTTTAACCGAAGGATGGAGGATGATAGACACAACCATAAACAAAAAAACGAAATCATCCGTGTTTTAAAAAACAAAAGAAAAAAAAAAGTTTTCTCGATAAAAAAATTAATTTAAAGGTATATTTAAAATAATTTTCAAATATTTAATTTAAAAATAAATTATTTTTAAAAAAATTAAAAATTTGACAACTATGAATTTTAAAGTATATTTTAAACTTTTTTTATAAAAAAAAAATTAAATAAAAATAAATTTTTTGAAAAATATTTTCTTCTCAAGTTATCAAAAAAAAAAAATGTCCTAATAACCTTTGTAGCTTCTTCGATTTCCTTTAAAACTGAAAGAGTACAAAATTGTCATATATTATTACACATTGTCATGTGCATGCCCACAGTTTTGCACGTGGGAATCAGTGCCCTTCTGAAAATCAGATTTATTTGTTTATTTATATTTATTTTGATTAATAAATTTCTTCTTCCACAACCCATTCCTTTCACTGTTGCACTGTCCATCAATAGTACTAATCTGTTGTGTATTTATATGACCCTTCAATTCCCTCTCCTCTCTCTTTCCCTTCCCCTCATAACCAAATGAATCCCATTTTATGACTATTTACCCCTTCCCCTACTTTGAATCTTTTCATCTTTTACTTCCAAATTATGTTAAAAGAACTGTTTTCATCAAAATGGAATGCTATCTTTTAACTTGTGCTTTTGATTGACAAGTGTTTTTGATTGCACGGGGTTTACTCGAAAACAAAGAAAGAAAATATCAATTCATATCTTTAAACTTTCGCAATTTTCTTTGTTATACGTTTTATTCGAAAAAATATCATAGGAAACTTATGGTTTTATCAATTAAACACTTGAATTTCATAAGCGAATCAATTTAGATTCTTGTTATGATTAAATTTGAAAATCTTCTATGCATCAGTTCAAGGATAGAATTAAATTGATATTTTCCCAGAATAGCCAACTAGATCAATAGGTGAATAGACAAAATGATCGAGGCTTAACTAACATAAAGTGTGTACTCTCAAGACAAAATGATCCTAGTTTAACTAACATAGAGTGTGTACTCTCAACCACACGATTGACAATTCAAATCTCCCACAAAGTATGTTATGAAATTAATAATCAAAGAAAATAGATAAAGAAATAGACACAAAGATTTGTGTAGTTCACTAACATTGTGTTAATTACGTCCACGAGCAAAGAGAGAAAGAAATTTTATTATTAAAGAGAAATATGATCACTACATCAGTGAACTTTTAAGATTAAAGACTATATATATATATAGTGTACTTATCTAAGCTCTAGGACCAAACTCGTAAATAACATAAATAATATTGTTAGACTTTGACTCAGCTGATTGGGATTAATCATTAGTGTTAAACAGTAGATTCAAAGCATTTGAATACAAAAACAAACAAGTGAATAAATGGTAGAGTAGGAATACATTAATAAGGAAGAAAGGGAGGGGGAGAGGCCCCCTCAGAAACAATAAAGAGAAGGGATTGGATATGAGTTAGGGTTTTAATTGTGAAAATGAAGGGTTTGTAAGAGGGTGTGTTTAAGGCATTATTTGATTTTGGTAATAATATTAATAAATGAATGGGAATGGCCAAAGTTGGGAATAATGTAGTGTGTACCATTTCTCTGCCATTCTGATATGGGGGAGATTGAGATGTCAATTCAAACATATCTAAATCAAACAACTCTCAAAATTATCAATCTCTTTTTCTCTCTTTCTTTGTATATTATGACTCTTGTGTTGTCATATCAAACTATGAAATATCATTAAAAACATCAGACAACTTCCTAATAAACACACCTCTCCTTACCTTCTATACACTAAGGTTTAAAATATAAATGTTGGCCCGAAATAACAAACTCTTAATTTTACGATTATTTTTATGAAAATACTGAAAAAATGTTAATTTTAATAGATATTTTTTAAAAAAATTATATAAAAAAATTAAATTTAAATTAGTAGATAAATATTTTATGATTTTTAAACAAATTAACAGATATATCATTTATATTATATATTTATATCAGTGGTATTTTGTTGCTTATTTTCTATGTTTCATGGATTTTTTTAGGATATAATGATATCTATTTAGCCCTCATGTCGATGTCGATGTTTTGAACCCATGTAAATATGAAAATATCAATAGTAATATCAACACATTTTAATGAAAATTTAATACCATGACTACAAATATAGCACAACTGCTTAAAACGAGGATATCTCAATTAGTGTACACTATATGTTAATGACCAAGAGATTTGTGGTTCAAAATTTTGCACTCCTATTCTACTAAAAGAAATAATAGAATATACGAAAAAATATAAATTTTTTGTTCCTAATTTTGGGTTTAGTTTTCATTTGGTCTTTAGGTTTCAAAATGTTTTATTTTTAGTCATTAAATTTTTAGTTTGATGTCAATTTAGTCCCTAATTTACACACTATTATAAATTTATCTTTGAGGGTGAAATTTTCTTTCAACTTGGTCCCAAGTTTTGATCTACACTTTAACCTTGTTTCTTCACTAATTACTCATATTCAATTTCTAGTGTTAATGTCTATCAATTAATTTAAAAATATTAAAAGAATTGTTTAACTAAGTTTTACTACTTTCTTTACCTCCATTAGATTTTAATTTAAAATTTTAAAATTTAATATTTTATTTCATAATTATTTTTAATTTCTTATTTTTAATTGCTTAATAGACATTAAAACCAAAAATTGAAAGTGAGTTTTTAGTAAAAAATTAAGGTTAAAAGTGTAATCTTGAAACTTAGGGACCAAATTAAAACAAGAGTAAAATTATAACATTTTGAAACTTGGGACTAAATTGAAATCAAACTCAAAACTTAAGAACTAAAAGAGTATCATTTTGAAACCAAGACACTGAATAAAAATTAAATAAAAAACTTTAGAGACAAAAATATATTTTTTCTAGGTTCATATTGAGCTAATTTTTTGTATGAACCATAACCCTAAGTTTGTTGGTGTTATAGGGTTGGTCATAGTAAGATTAAATTACAAACTTAATTAGTTTATGGACTAAAGTATGAATAAAATAATAAATTAGGACAATTAGGATGGAATCTAGGATGATTTAGATGAGGTTTTGGTCAAAAAATTTGAACAAAGTGTAGATATATTCACCAACTTTTGAATAAATCTAAAATCACAATCTGGGTTACTTGATTAATTAATCTCCAATCACTATAAGTTTTGGTATGAAACTATATTAAAACTATATGCAAAAATCAAAACTTATTGTGATATGATGTTATATTCTATGATAAAAAGTAAAAATAAATAAATAAATAAAGCAAAGGCTCTATAAATGATGAAAAATACAAAAATGGTAGCTAAGGCTACATCAATAAAGAGATTTATGGGGTCACAAAAGACAAAATTTTAAATTAATTTCCAAAGTTATCTAATTAATTGATAACAATTATAAATTATTATATCGTTTTTTTAAAGGGGACAAGAATTTCTTAAGTGGTCACCCAATGTAGTATTACTCTTGTTCAAAATGGCCACTTATTTTAGTACTATTCTTGTCGAAACACGTTTAATTATGGAGTTTTGATAGGATTTGATACATTAGTGTTAATATGTTCGTACTCATTAAATAATATTATATCATTTTTGAAACCAGACAAGTAATTACCATAAATACCTTCACGCACACTATTTATAAGATGCATATGTTATATATTAGTTTACAGATGAATAAAAACTTATAAACAAAAAGAGATGTTTGGAACTATTTTTTGCACACACAAACATAATTTATAAATTAAAATATATAAAAGTTCACTTTATAATTATCCCTTTAAAACAAAATAATAATAATAATAATAATAATAATAATAATAATAATAATAATAATAATAATAATAATAAATAATGAATGAAGCAAAATTAGCAACACTATTGTAGGGTTTGTGAGCTCATGAATTCCATCACAATCAACACTATTCAAGCATCAGCAAGCAAGCTAATATATGGTTTGCCATTTCTTAAATAAGATTTATCCTTTCTCTTTTTGTTAAACATTTTTTTTCACAATTTCCACATGTTAAACGATTAATCAATTTACCTTACAATTGATTTGATATATATATATATTTTTGTAATAAATCAATCTTAATTAAGTGAGTCTTGGAAAAAAAAATGCAAATAATCCAAAGAGAGAGATCTCATGAGCATTAATGAAGGATTAGAATTGTAAAAACATCAACATCACTAAATCAAGCATCATAACCTAAATCTTCGATGCCACATGCTACAAGATCTAATATGATTGAGATACATTATTATAATAAATCATAGTAATTAAGAGAATAATCTCAAATAAGATGGAAATTAGAAGATCATATGTGGAGCCAAAGCGAACATCGCTCAATTGACATACAAGTTAGTAACCATGAAATATATGGTTTGATTATCCCTTATCTCTGATTGTACTAAAAAAAATTATATGTGGACTATTTATTATTATAATTGTCTTAGTTGGAGATCCACCTTCAATTTTTTACAAAATAAGAAATGAAATAATAATAGGAGTAAAAATGATGAACTAATTAATTATAGGAAAGCAAAATACGTTTTTAGCCCATAAGTTATGGGTTTAGTTTTTATTTGGTCCCTAAATTTCAAAATGTTACATATTTAGTCTTTAAGTCTTAAGTTTGATTTCAATGAAGTCCCTAGTTTTCAAAATGTTATATTTTTGCCCTAGATATCTGAGTTTTGTTTCAAATTGGTTCATAAAGTTTCAAGATTTACACTTTTAATTTCAAATTCTCATTAAATACTCACGTTCAATCTTTGGCATAATATAATGTCTATTAATTAATTTAACATAATTATGAAATTTTAATAGTGATAAAAAATTGTGAAACTTAGTTAGTTATAACTCTTTAATTCTTTTAATTTAATAAGTGGACGTTAATGGTAAAGACTAAAAGTAAATATTTAATGAAAATTGAGATTAAAAGTGTAAATCTTGAAACCTAGTGATCAAATTGAAATAAAACTCAAATCTCAATGGTAAAATTGCAACATTTTGAAACTTATAGACTAAATTGTAACCAACCTCAAAACTTAAAAACTAAAAATGTAACATATTGAAACCTAGGGACCAAATGGATACTAGACCCAAAATCTAGTGGAAAAAAAAAAGGAACTTTCCCCTTAATTATATTACTTATTTCAATAGGTGATATATAGCATTGAATTGAATACAATTCAATTAATCACGATGTTAATAAGCTTCTTAGAGTTCTTACGTATAAATTTTATATACATGATACTATGGGAAATCAAAGTCAAAGGAGCAAAAAAAGGACCCCAAATACTCTTAACGATTTCGTTTTGGGTGACAACCTGTAAGACAAAAGTCTCAC
Source organism: Citrullus colocynthis (assembly GCA_031780015.1). Classification (NCBI taxonomy): domain Eukaryota; kingdom Viridiplantae; phylum Streptophyta; class Magnoliopsida; order Cucurbitales; family Cucurbitaceae; genus Citrullus; species Citrullus colocynthis. The sequence goes on along the minus strand of QLSR01000069.1, from coordinate 1,890,129 downwards.
ATCCAATGTGATGATTTGTCTAACACACTTTGATCCTCCAGCCAAACACAATTAAATTTTGTATCTTTATTAGAGAGTGATCACTCAAATTTATACTTGTCTCATTTGACACTATTATTAGGCTTGTAGCCGTGTGAATGGGAGAGATATCGAGATCCTTGACTTGGCCTATTGGCTTGCTCAGGATCTTGTTCCTTTTCTGGGTAGTTAGTCTTGACATTGGCTTGATCCCATGGTTAGCTAAGGTTTCTCCATATATCTTTTCCTTTTGCTGATGCATTAGTCTAATGGACTTGGAGGTCGGTTTGGGCCATGGATTTATTAGGTTGATCAAGCCTATAACATGTTTGTATATAATCATCTCGAGCATAACCCTAACTACTAGTTTGGACATAGGTGCTTGAGTAAAGGTTGGGAGGATCAAACTCCTCACCTTTTATGTTATTGAACTGAAATTAGAAGATGAGCCACCAAAAGAACACAAGCAGAAAAAACATACAACATTGCATTATTTTTTGAAAGAAAATTAAAGGTGATGGGACCTATGTTGCACCCAAAAACCATACTTTGGGGGAAGTTATGGTGTTATAAAAATGGGCCACACAACTACCAAAAGTTCAGCTTCTCCTTCCACTTATGTTCATGGTTTGCTTGAAAATTAGGTCATAGGTCAGACTCCCATTAATCATTCAAGCACCCAAAGGTCCCAAAAAAAGGTCATTAGAGAGAGGGACAGACGAAGACCCATACACTTTTTACACTATTAGATACAAATAATTCGAAGTACTTTTACCATAACGGTTGAAAACTTTCATACTATATTATTGTGCAACTTTGAAGTAACTACTAGATACAAATAATTCAAAGCACTTTTACCATACCAATTCAAAACTTTCATACCATATCATTGTGCTCGTTCATTAAGAATAATTTTTCAAGATAGAGAGAAAATTTAGGAATGGAGAGAGATATATTAAATCACCAATAAATAAACTTGAGGAGTTACGATAAACTTAATTATTCTATCAACGAAATTTCTCGCTTATGAGCTTTGAAATTTATAGGTCAATTCCACAAGTAGTTTTTTTTTTTCTTTTTGTTATATACATCTGTGAGTGTCTGGGTCAACTTACGGCACTTGATCGACTAATATATCTCAAGAGATAATCCGTCTGACTCTACGACATTTAGCTGTCAAGGAAACTTGTAGAATATTAAATCCTAATGGCCACTATATATTGAGCTTATGATCTCTTAGCTCTTTTTCAAGATCATGCCTCTGACCACTAGGGCAACACACAATGATTGTGGAAATTAATAGTAACTCGAAGTGAGGAAAAGACATTCACAAAATTTCAACATACAACCTGATGCTTAAATCATCTAACCTAAAATTAGAGAAAGAGAGAGAAGAGAAGAATATATTAAGAGAGAGTGAGAAAATAGGGGAGAGAGAAGGGAAGGAGAAAATCTGAAACCCACTTAGGAATGTTGATATATAATCTGGTACCCTAATTGGTGGAAGGAGGCTCAAAGAAGGGTTTGTAAGAAAGTGGGGTTTTGCAATTTTGCCTTTCTCTTTGTTACCTTTAGTGGTGTGCATATATTCACACTAATTTTGTCAAATTCCCAATTACTATACATCCCACTTCAACATTTATTTTCAAAGATATCTTTATTTATTTATTATTATTTTCAACTACCTCTTCGACAAATATTTTTCACAAGCTTGGTCATTATCCAATTGACTAATTCTAAGGAGTTTTAGGGTACTTATCTTTTTTTTTTCTTTTACAGAATATTAGGGTCGAATGAATTCAAGAGGTGCATTGAGACATCTTAATTAAGTTGACACATTATTAGCACCCTCATCATACCCTAGATTCACCCTCATCATACCCCAAATCTAGTATTCTCTCAATTTGTTTTTTTTTTTCCTTTGGTTGCACCCTCATCATACCCTAGATCCACCCTCATCATAACCCAGATCTAGTACTCTCTTTATTTGTTTTTTTTTTTTTTTTGGTTTGGAAAACTATAATATTTGGATGACTTAAAAAAGTATATGGATTAAAAAAAAAAAAAAAAAGGGAAAGGTCAATAGTTAAAGAAAGACAGAAAATGATAGCTTAAGTTTTATAAGCCTATGTATAATTAATGACAATTATATTTAGAATAACTTTTTAAATGTTTAAGAATATATATTTTTTTCACTTAAAAATACTTTCTGTGAGTGGCTAGCTAGAATTATTGACAGTGATGAAAGTATTCAAAACAAGGATATACTTCCCTTGAAATTACTATGAAACTTGAAGATCTATTATACGATATATCCAACATATGCTTGGAATGAAAAAATATTAAATTTAAATTTATAATATAGCTCAAGAATAAAGTTACAATCTCATTTTTATAGTTCAAAGAAGATATGAAAAAGCACACATATCTATAATTGATGTTTCCCTCATTTTTTTCCTTTGGAAAAAGCAAGTAATAATAGTATTATATATGGTGGCATGAGCCTAAACCGATTTAAAGTTAATCTTGTGAACAAAACAAATTTAATCTATATTAACTTAGTTCATCTTGAATCTACTTAGGTTGAAACCACCATTTTCAAAGAATAATATAAAAAAGTTTATTTTTGAGAAGAAAAAGGTGCATATTTATGATGTATATTAAAAGGGCTTATGTTCATAGTTTAAAGATGTACAAATTTCAAACCACTTTATACGTTGGAGTAGTTGTTGTACATATATTTTTAGAGTATAACTAGGGGTGGGGAGAGAATTCAAAAAAGGCAAAATTTGGATATCATATATAACATCCTAGTCCCAGGATTTGGAAATTAATGGTCCCGGCATTTCCTTACTACCTGGTAAGATCATTCTTGCTTGTCTTGAATGACTTCTAGAAGTGAAAACTACTCCCATAAACCGACACGGGTCCTTCCAGCATGTTTTGTCCTCACTCACAATACTTCCTAAGAAAATTTCTAAGAGGTTACCCAACTTTTTATTAACCATATTTTCATATCCTCAAGATTTCTCTCATTTAAATGTGATATTGGTTTATTCATATACCCTCCTAAACTCAGGGTGTTACAATATAGGTAGTATATACACAATATTTAAATAGCTCAATCTTTCAAAGTTCTTGGGTTTTTTAAATTTTATTTTTCTCATGGTTCACAAAGATTTATTACTAGCTCATAAAATGTTATTTGATTGACTTCTTCAAATCTACATATATATTTAAGTTAACCAAAACATAAAGTCAGAGAAGGAAAAGAAAAAGTCTCATGAAAACCATAAAAATAAATATCGATGCGATCCATCTTCTCATTTTCTTTGATCGCATTCACGCCAATTGTTGAAAACGACATATCAGTCAATTTTTTTCAGATTAGAAATGATGGCCGTAATATGAATAATTCAATCTTCTTTCATTATTATTCATAATTGAATAATGAGAAAACAAAAAATCGTCAACCTGGTTTAGGCAAATTTAAATGAACCAAGGTTTTGAGATTAATACAATTCGTGGAACAATTAATATCATCCACTGATGAATCAAAGGTGGAAGGCGACAATACGTAGTGAATGAACCTCGGCGTTGTGAAATTTGACATAAAAGACATGAGAAAAGTATGGGGAAGTTGCATGGGATGTTTTGGAGAATTGAAATTAGGAGAAAGGGAAAGGTTATGGTTATTTATGTATGAAGAGGCTTAGCTAGATAAAGGAGAGCTGTTTTATGTTTAGAGGGACATGCAAGTGGGATTTATATTACACACATAACAACAAAGGGTGAGCCAAAACTGTTGAGCTTTGAGTCACTGTTTTAGTACAGTACTACGTTTTGCGCACTGTCTTTCTGTTCTTTGTCGGCTTTCATTTTGGCTGTAGTAAGTAGTTGAATATATGTACTCTCTATATAAAATATAGAAAAATATATCTTTGTGATATCTAAGTCTAAAAAAATGTTACACTGTTATTCCTAAATTTTGAGTTAGAAATATTATTTGGTCTCTAAGTTTCATAATACTACTCTCGAGTTACGTCTTAAGTTATTTGTTTTTATTTGATCTCTAAGTTTCAACATTTACATTTTTAACCTTGATATTGTACTAAATTGACTAGAATTAAATTAGTTTTCACTAAATTTTCATCATTATTAAAACTAATTAAAAAGTTTCTAGACGTAATTATTTTTCAGAGAAATTATTGTAAACGGAAAAAATATCAATCTATTTACAAATATAGAAAAATTTCTCTATCTATTTGCGATAAACCACAGTAGACTTCTATCACTGAAGTCTAAGTCTATCGCAGTCTATCGCTCAGTGATAGAAGTTTATAGACTATAGACAATGCTCTCCACAATGAGTACAAGATTTTTCTGTCAATACATAAGAGTTTTTAGCTTGAATGTTCTTAAGAAAACTCAACACATACATTCTTTTATTCAAAGAGACTAGCTCTAAAAAATAAACAAGACCATAATATATATGAATTAGCCTTGAGAAGATCTTAAAGGAAGGAAGAAACATTCTATATAAGAATAGGAAAGCAAACCACCAAATTGGCAATACACATTAACAGATAAGGAAAAAAATATTTTGCAGAATCTGCCTGTCACATAAATTACACTTGACATCATACATGACATGTTGCAAAGCATATTGTTGAGGATAGGATTTGCAGACCTTTGAATTTGCACTACACATATTAATATATAAGGAAAAATCTTCATACATAATCTACATGGCACGAAACATGTCGCAGAAATATGAGCTAACATAACACAATATATGTTACAAAACATGTTTAAGTTTCACCTTTAATAAAATCAACCAATCATACTGTATTGGGAAAAATGTAGCTTTTTGAAACTCGGAGACCCAACAAAAATTAAATTCAAAATTCCTAAGTAAAAGTATAACATTTTGAAATCTAGAAACTGTTAGGAATGACTAGTAGGTCATGCCTGGATTTGGAGTAACTTGTCCCACATTGGAAATTTTGACAATGGGGAGTGGGTATAAATATAAATAAATGTTAAAGAGCCTCCAAATTGTATATGTGGTGGAAGATAGAGCCTTTTCCCACACATGTGTGCTATTGTTCGACTGAATTCTTTTTAAAATGTTACAGTTTTCATTAATTGATTAAAACATTTTTATTGGATCTAAATTTATTTCTCCTAAATGGAAATCGTTTTAGACCTGTTGCCTATATCCAGTACGTTCTTAGTCCGTTGGAAATTTACTTTTCAGTTAGCCGTTGTGTCCTCTTCACTTATATATACAGAAGCATATTCCCGTTGAAGACACAACAAACTCTTTCTCTTCTCTCTTATTTTCTTCCTTCTCAAGCACTATTCTAAGCATTATTTTCTGGTGATTCCATTCTTAATTCCGGCAACTACACGCTTGAATTAGGGAGTTGTGTTAACCTGGAGAGCCAATGACAATGCGATTTAGCACTAAGGTCGTGCCAAAATTTGCTTTCAATGCAATGGGTTTACCATGACAGAACAATCGACGTTCGACATTTTGGTTCCTACAATTTGAAAGCAAAATTTTCTTCTGTCCAAATGTCGATTAGAAACGGTAAGGTCCTCCCAGATCTGTCCAAACTAGAACCACTAGATGGAGAAATTTATTGTCGCTGGTCCCATAAATTGCTGATATTCTTCAAACAGTTGAAGGTTGACTACGTCCTCACCATATACTGCCCTGCCAAGACAATTCCTGCTGCTAAAACAGTTCCTGGCACTACCATTGTTCCAGAATTATCCATTGTTGCTGATTCTATCCAACTAAAACAATCTGCGCATTTGATCGTTCAACAGTGTATGAGTATTGAAAATGAAAATAAGTATGGTCTAGTGGAAGTGCAATGACTCGACTAAACAAATCCCTGACCAAATCATTACTCAATGCATGCTCAACCTTAAAACGATGCTTACAAAATAGTGGAAGAGAATCTGAGCTTTGTGTAAAATTAAGACTCTGATGTAAAACATAATCTTGATAAAGGAAGATAAACAATTAAAGAAATAAAGAAAACATAGTTTCGGGGTCGTTACAGGAAGCATACACTATTGATGAAGTAATAATCTTGGAGTACTCCAAGAGTCAAATTCGATGAGACTAGCTATCTAATTAGGTTTGTTTTAAAGCAATGCTACTCAAGTGACCTAAGTAACTAAGATGAAATTATTGTGAGTTGATGTGAATAAACCTTAAAATGATAAAGACAATCAATGATGAAAGTAGGGTTTGAACTATGTTTTTGCGTAAGTTCATTATGACTCAAGTGATGCAGCCGGATCATACCAATACATTGGCTAACTCATGGACAGAATCTGCACCTATTCGGTCTTATATCAAGTTCCTTTAAGAGCCTAAGGAGTTAAGTCTATATGCTTATGGTTAGCTGCTGCATAGATTAACTCTTGCTCTTATTCTATATCCTATGGTGTCCCTTATACCTAAGGTGACGTGGTATTCCTATACCTAGGCCATTACCTTGTATTTCCTTGTGAACTCTGCTTACATCCTAACCTTTTCAACATTAGATCTCCGTTAGAATGCTAAATCAGGTGGCTAGTTAAACTTAACATTATTCAACTTTAAAATTAACAAGAGAAAAGAGCAAGCAAACATGGTATAACACTTAAGCAATGATCAAGCCACGAATCTCTAGGGCATCAACATAGTTGCTCAGTACTTAGCCAAAATTTCCTCCAACATGTGCTATGCGTCCAACTTTCTCATTTTGGCCCAAGTGTCACCTTTCATCTATCATGAGTTTTCTAACACTTAGCCAAAAGCCTCCCGAAACACAAACCATGTGTTCATAATACCCCTTACTAGGTGTCCAAAATGCCCTATTCCTTCTCTCTTGGGCATGCATCCAACCTTGACTGCAAAGTTGATGAGTTGAACTTTTCATATTTTCCTTCATACTTCCAACTTTCCTTTTGAACACTTAGTCAAATTTCTCAATCCTTAAGTTTATGGGTTCAACTCCTTTGTGAATTTAGCTCATATTAAAGAATGAATGAAATAGTTTCATTACTTCCAAAGTCATAATTACATGATGAATATGAATGGAATAGATGTAACAAAAAAAAGAAATGAAAGTAGATGTTGAAAATACTGTAAACACTCCTTTGGAATGAGACTCTCACTCTATTTAACTCCCTAGGAATGAGAACATCCTTTCCCAGGGATCAATCCTCACTCTCTACACACACTTTTATGAGGTAGGGGGTCCTAGCTCTAATTTCTCCAAGGAAACTCCTGAATGAATTCTTGACACTGGTGCCTTAAGACACTTCCTTCCAAATCTAGAACTCTTCCATAGCTACTAGGACACTGCTGATAAGTGTGTATTCATGGTTAGCTCTACCACAACAGGAATACTTGGAAAAAGGAAGGTTCTTTTAAAACTCACTTATGGTAAAACTTTATTTTTAAGTGATGTGTTGTATGGACCTTCCTTATGTAGGAACCTAGTATCTAGAAGTTTCTTGAACCGGGCTGGGCTTAAAATTGTACTAGAAGCTGACAATGTTATCCTCACCAAAAATGGAGACTTAGTTGGTAAGGGGTATCTAATTGATGGTCTTTTTGTCTTGAAGACTGTTCCTGTTGCAAATATTAATGTAAGTGATTCTAATTATCCTTACATATTGAGTCTCTTAATATATGACATGGTAGATTAAGTCATGTGAATATTGCATCGGTTAAGAAACTTAAAGAATTAAAACTGATCAATGCATCTAAAACACATAAAACTAGTAAATGTCTTGTATGTGTAGAAGCAAAATTTATCAAGAAACCTTTTAAACCTGTCATATCTAGAAGTATAGAATTACTTGAATTGATTCATTCTGATTTGGCTGGAAAAATTACTGCATATCTTTTGCTGATGATTTTTCTAGATATACTAAAATCTATCTTTTAAAAATAAAAGATGAAGCTGCTAATATGTTTTTGAAATATAAAACAAAAGTAGAAAATCAATTAGATAAGAAGATCAAAGGGGTAAGGTCAGCTAGAGGTGGTGAATATAGTGATAATTCTCTTAAAGAATTCTGTGAATCAAATGGCATTATCCATGAATTCATTGCACCTTATTCACCACAACAAAATGGTATAGCATAACGTAAAAATAGAACACTTAAGGAAATGATGAATATTATGCTTCTAAGCTTTGGATTGTCTGATAATATGTGGAGGGAGGATGCCATTTTTGCTTGTTTCATTCTTAACAGGGTTCCTCACACAAAGTTGGATAATATGTCATACGAACTATGGAGAGGATATGCACCTAATCTTAACTACTTGAGAGTGTTGGGGTGCTTTATCCTGCATTCAAGAAATCTACTATAGGATCTAAAACCTTTGACTTTGTTTTTATTTATGCTTATAATAGTGCCGCATATAAATTTATGTATCTAAATGATAAATCAATATGTGAGTATAGAGATGCTAAATTTTTTTAGCATTTATTTTCAATGGCGAAGGTAAATAATATAATAGTCAAAACTACTGATAATGATGAAGTATATGTACATTCTTCTTTTGAAAGTATTCATGAAATTGAACCTAGGAAAAGTTTTGATAAGATGCATGAAATTAAACTTAGAAGAAGCAAAAGATAAAGAACTGAGAAAAATTTTAGTCTTGATTCCTTAACTATCGTTTTAGTTGAAAGGTCAAATGATATAGATAATCAATTTGCATGTATGTTTCTAAAAGATGAGGATCCCGAAAGTTACTAACACGCCTTAAGTTTTGTAGATTCTAGCTTATGGAAAAAAGCTATTAAGAATGAACTGGACTCTCTAACTGTAAATCAAACTAGGAACCTGGTAGATCTTCTTAAAGGTAGTAAACCAATTAGATGTAAATGGATTTTCAAAAGGAAACTTAGACTTGATGGATCAGTCGAAGGATATAAGGCTAGATTAGTAGTTGTAGGATATACTCAAAAGCAAGGTATTGACTACTTTGATATGCATTCTCCTATGACTAAGATAGCTACAATTAGAGCCTAGATTGCCCTAGTTGCCATCCTTGGTCTGCGAATCCACCAAATTGATATAAAACTGGCCTTCCATAAGGGTGATCTAAAAAAAAAATATATATATATGATACAACCTGAAAGCTTCACAGTTGCTGGTCAAGAGAATAAAGTGTATAAACTTAAAAGGTGAAAAATTTAATAATACTCTAGTTAACAAAAATTTCAAGGTGAATTCCTCTGATATGTGTGTTTATTCATGTTTGGAGCAGAATGTATGATTATCTGTTTGTATGTTGATGATATACTTATTTTTGGAACAAATATAGAAGTGATTAGTAATATTTGGTATTAAAATGAGGAAAACATAAAATGGATTTTCCTTATGCCATTCACACTACATTGAAAAAATGTTTAAGAAATTAGTTTTGATGATGCACTTGTAAGAACACCTTATGATGCTCGTATAAATCTCAAGAAAAATAAGGGAGATAGTGTTTCTCAATTTGAATATGAAAAGATTATAGAAAGTGTTATGTTCCTGATGAACTACACTAGACCTAACATTGCATATGCTGTGAGCAGATTAAGTAGATATACACATAATCTTGATAAGAATCATTAGATTGCTCTTCATCGTTTACTAAGGTATCTTTTAAGGGTACAATAGACTATTGTTTGCACTGCAATAAATTCTTTGTCATATTAGAAGGGTACTGTGATGCCAATTGGCTAACAGACAATGACGAAGTAAGCTTCACTAGTGGATATATGTTCATGCTAGGTGGAGGAGCTATTTCATGGAAGTTTGCAAAATAGACTTGCATAGCTAGGCCCACCATGGAATATGAATTTATTGCTTTAGAGTTAGTTGGACAAGAGGCTGAGTGGTTTAAAAGCGTACTAGGAGATGTACATTATAAGGGGCATCGATACCAGTCTCTTTGCACCGTGATTCACAAGTTGCGATTGGAATTGCCAAGAATAGTGTGTATAATGGCAAAATGAGGCGCATACACCTTAGGCATGGAGCTGTGAAACAATTGTTTCCATAGCCCTTGGAATATGTGAGGTCTGAGAGTAATTTAGCAGATTCTTTAACCAAAGGTTTAACAAGGAGAATAATTCAAGAATCTTCAGTGTGGGACTCAAACTCTCGAAATTTCCATAGCCCTTTATTTGGGTGGTCTTAGTACGGATTTTATGGATAGAACTCAAAATTTCATAGCCCTTTATTTGGGTGGTCCTGTGTCACACCCCCTCCCAAGTTTACTTGCATAACCTGAAAGGAGACGTGAGGACAGTATACATCACCCCTCTTGTGACGCATACCATCCATTCCTTCACACACATTCTACACTGTTCACAATGTAATCTCCACATTCTAAGACATTTTAAACATCACATATAGAAAAGTATATACAAGCCAAAAACGAAATTTCTCAACTCTTTTACATGTTCTTACACAACCCATAGTTCAACCCCTGGTAATTGTACATATCTACATGCCACCTAATTAAGGTTTAACATACAAATAACACTTCAACAAGTCAGATTTTCTGAAGACTCGAAGCTTAAGTAGGGCGAGTGGGAGTAGGCAAAGCACCTGAAACGTTTTTGCTACCTCGGGGGGAAAGAAAACATTGAAAACATGAGCTAAAGGCTAGTGAGTGACAATGTTAGTAAACCATTTTAGTTCAGAAATCATCAGTAGTAAAAAACTGAGTCAACATCAAACATAAAACATGCAATAACTTCAAATACATTAGTTAAAACAAACTTAATTGCCCTTATTAATTCATACATGATTTTAACAAATCATAAGAAAACAGTTTAGATAAAATATTTTTCCCTTAGTTGAAGTGGAGCAAAACTCAACACCCCAACGTCGAAAACATATAAGGCTCGATGCAGAGCAAGACTCAACGTACCAGCATATAACCTCTATGTGCACATAGGACTATGGCAGGTTGCCCAAGTACCTTCTCCATGTCCTTCAGTACTGGGTCCAGGGGAAACTCACATGCCTTCTCATGTCCTTCAGCATTGAGCCTCCTCTAAAACATTTTATAGGCGGGTTGCCGAAATATTGGGTCCCGGGGAAACTCACATGCCTTACTAGCATTGAGCCTCCTCTAAAACATTTTTTCTTTTTAAAAGCAACATTTTATACAACCCGTTCGTATACAAATCGTTCATAAGAATACATGGCAATTATTATATCAATAACATTTCATAAACATGCTTTTCAATAACTTTAAGAACATAAATACGCTTCATAAATCATTTAATCACAAATTCACATTTCATTGGAAAACCGAACTATCATGTTCAACAAAATCGTTTTAAAGTAAAAGAAGTGTCACTCATAATTCTTCCTAGGCCTTGAGTGGATTATACGCTTTTCCTATTTCCTCTTGGCCTGAAATAGATATTTTCCCTTGTTATACTTCTTTTCCATTCATCAAAACATAAACAGTAACTCATTACACGCACAATGTTTGTAACTCATCACGCGGTTAGGCTCTCATAGGTTTATTCTCAAACTTTAACACTAAAGCTATAACTACTAATTGTTCCTTACCCTTCTGTTACACCCTGATTCCAGGGACACTCTGTGTGAAGTTTACTCCTGCTGTTATACCCACGTTAAGCTTTAACTACTCCTTAACAAAGTTGACTGCTACAGCCTTGATCTCTCTGCTTAATCCCTGCTAAAAACGTATTTCCAGCCCATTTTAAGACTTCTTCCCTTCTACAAACTTGTAAAGAATTAAGTCTCACAGCTTACTCAAAATTTCAAGGCTTAACTCTTTTTCGTTCTCCAGTTATGCTAAAATCACTCCGCGTTGCTTCAGATTGCATAACAGTTCTGTAGTTGCTGCTTTTACCTAAAGATTCATGTGATTAACTTCAATTTCAGCTTAACCATCCTTCATAAGACTTGTTAGGAATTATGTTAACTTACTAACCTCAAAATTTCATTCCCAAACTCGGCTTCCTTGAGTCGTTCTACTCCAAACACCAACCACTGTTTAGTCTGTGCATCTGCAATCAGTCTCCTGTTCCAACTCTGATTTGAGCACCAAAACGAGTGAAATTCCGTCCAAAAACTAAAAGAACATCTTCCTCTTCCTTCTCTTGTGGTTTTTCTGAAAGATGGAACCGACTTAAGCTCTCGAAACATGTCTGAAAGTGATTAAACTCACCTATATATACTGCCGACTTATCCCTCACAAGTACCGAGATGATAATGCCGACTTATCCCTCACCCGTAGGCTGGCACGGGTCTTTTCTTCGACGCAAGGCACTCATGTCTATGTTCTCCTTCAACGTCTTCAGCAACTAACCATTCTCAGCACATGGTGTTCTCGGCGCCTCCTACTTCCGACGCATACAACATAGTCATTCACACCACTAGCTTCATCGCGTCAGGACCGTTCTGTCTTGGACGCAATGTAACTTTGACGCATGGCTATCTTCGACGCATGGTAACTTCGACGCATGGTTCAAGCATATTCTTTTCCCGCCAATGATCACTTATCCTTCGATGTGACGACTACTTCATCTCACAACCCTTCGTGATTCAATCAACAACGCATGGTTCCTTAAATAACTCAACTTCCCGCTATTTTCACCAACGCATGGTCTTGGCCACCACTTAACTAAAATTTTGCTCTACTTCTTGGCTACTTCTCGGCTATTCTTCTTCTAATAACGCATAACCTCAATCGCACTGCTCTCCCCAACACTTGGTTTTACAAGTCAGTGCTTACATCCTCGTATGGACTTGATGGATAATTATGGAAGTCTTCATAGCTCAAGTTTTTCCTTTGACAAACTTGATGAAGCAATAACGTGATTGTGAAGGTGCGCCTGACCTAAATCCCTTTTTTCTTTGACAGACTAGAGCTCTCACGTCGACCCGAGGTTTATGTGCATGACCTAAAAAGCATACTCTATATTGCAGAATCATCTAGAAATTTAAGGAGTCGAACGTGTTGTGAGGGTCTCAACGATAGTTATTGATAATTTAAGAGGTAATTCATAACGAAGTTGTTGCCCTACCTCACTATGCATCAATTCAAATCGAGATATTGGTGTTTAAGTTTATCTTCCTATCTTCGCTCAGAAACAATGTTTTATAATTCTTTTATTTGCAAACTAATTTGCTATACTAGTCATTCGTGGGAGATTCTTGGGAATGACTAGTGAGCTAAGGCCTATAGCAAAAGGAGAAGGGATTTAGAGTAACTTGTCCCACATTGGAAATTTTGACAATGAATTTCCAATGGGGAGGGTATAAATAAAAAGGAATGTTAAGCAACCTCCAATTTGTGCATGTGGTGAAAAATAGAGCCTTTCCCACACTGGCGCCGTCGCTATCCAATCGGACAGACATGTTTAGGTAATCGCACTCGCACGTAAAAGATCTAATTTTTACTATCTTTTCTTTTTAAAATGTTATCATTTTCATTAATTAATTAAAATGTTTTTATTGGATCTAAATTTATTTCTCCTATACGGGTACGGTTTTAGATATCCAATTTGTTTCTAGTTCGCTGGACATTTATTCCAGTCGGTTGACATTTATTTTTTAGCTAGTCGTTGTGTCCTCTTCACCTATATATACAGAAGAGTTTTCTGGTTGAAGACACAACAAAAGTTCCTCCTCCTCTTCTCTGTTATTTTCTTCTTTCTCAAGCACCATTATGAGCATTCTTTTTTGACGATTTCATTCCTAATGGTGAGTACACGCTTGTATTGGGGAATTGAGTTAACCTTGGAGAGAAAACGACATATGTGATTTAGCATCGAGGTTGTGCCGAAATTTTCTTTCAAGGTAGTGGATTTATATGGCACAACAATCGACGTTCGACATTTTGGTTCCTATAGAGACTAAATGAAGACTATACCCAAAACCTATAGACTAAAAAGTATTAGTTAATTTAATCACCGAAGAACTATTTGGTGAATTTTAGTAATTAATTTATGGTTTCATCTTTCATAACCTTTTTTTAAGAAAAAATTAAAAAATAATAATAATTTAGATTGTTTCGTTGGGTATTTGTTAACGAAAATTAGAAAATAAAAATAAAAGGAGTAACGATATTTAAAAATATTAAAGAAAAAAAATCCCTTAACTCGATACAATTTCACATATTTTATATTTTAATTACGAATCATTTTCGAAATTAAATAAAGATTTAATTTTAAAAATGGGTTGTTTTCAAGTATAGCAAAATGAGCCAAAATATTTATAAATATATCACACTGTCTCAGTGATCGACTATTTCCAACAGTTTTGTCATTTAAAACAATTACCGTTAACAAAAAAAAAAAAAAAAAAAAAAAAA
>QLSR01000069.1:1851130-1875129 GCA_031780015.1 Citrullus colocynthis | reverse complement strand
AAAAAAAAAAAAAAAAAAAAAAAAAAAAGCTAGGTTACAATATCATTCTAGTTTCTATACTTTCATATTTGTTGGATTAAAATACTTTTCTAGTCTCTATATTTTTAGATTTGTTCGATGTTTCTCATGTACTTTGAATGCCTAATTTTAGTCTTGCATTTTCAATAATCTTAAATTTAGACTTTTTGAAACTAATCCTTATCGTCAATGGGTCGATAATAATAATAATTTTCACGTAAGAAAATACAATATGGAAATATATATTTAAACTTTATAGTAAAAATGCCAATAGATTGTAATTTTTCTTTCTAAAGGAAAAAAAAAACTAATAGTGGAAACTGGATTTATAATTTATTTAAAGTATAGGTGAAGGATGAAGGCCGTCAAGGCCTTCGATCGATCAAATACAATTTATAGTATCGATCTAGGACTATTAAAGCTTGGTAGTATTAGTAGCAAGGCTTGTTTGAACCACAGGAAATCGAAGAATAGTTTCGACAAGCTAAATTCCTAAGCAAAGCAGTAATGGAAGGATGGGAGGGTCGAAGTGGAAAGAGAAAATGCAGAAAGATATCTAAAAATAAAGGTGAGACAATTAATAAAAGACAAAAAATGTAAAACAGGTCTAGATAGGAACTTGGATTCACCTAATTGCTCAATTGATCATAGGACACTAGAGATAACAATCATTCAATCATGCAAATGCTTGGTCACTTTGTTCGGTTGACTTGAGCAAGTGTACCCTATGTATTAACTGAAATTAGCCCTCAATCAAAGTAAGCGTATTAAATTAACTAGGTTTGATGGTGTCCATAAAGCCTTTGCAATACTTGCATTAAGCTTAAGAAGTAATTGTCGAGACACATAATTAACTTAGATAACCTAAATTAACTATATGATTTAATTTTGAATTCTAATTAAAAAAAAATGCATGCATTTAAATAGAGGCATCAACTCATCAATAAACACATATTGGATTAACTTCAAGAACTCATAAAATTTAAATGAAAGTGACCTCAAAACTCACACCAAGTCTTGATAATCAAAACAATTTGTTTCATCCTAGTCCTAAGCTAAAAAAACAAGGAAAAGAAATTATCTTAGCCACTTAATTGTAGCTCCAAGGTAGCTAAATTACAGCCAAAAGTAGCAAAATGTATAAAATATAATGGAAAAGAGGAAATGGGTTGAGAGATCAGGGGAATCGGGGACTTGGACCTAAAAAAGGAAAAGCAAATTTATATTAGGTCGATAGTGTTATGATGCTACTAGTAACGTTGTAATGCTATCCCAAAAAGCTTAAGTGCCCTGTAGTGTTGAGCGACAATGCCCTGCACATCATACTTAAGAGCATTGTGATGCTCCAAGGTAGCGTCGCAACGCTATACTTCTGTTTTACAACGTTGTACGTGTAACTTCGACCTCTAGCATCGCAACACTGATCCATGAGTATTTTGGTAATTTTTTCTCCTTTTTGACCTGGTTGTTGATAAAGGGCTCCAAATGCTCCAAATGCTCCATTTTAGCTCAATGTTTGCACAAATGCTCGATCTACCTCCTAAACACATGAAACTTACAAACCGTCAAATAAACACATCAAACACTAGAAGGAGTGTGATCTAAGCCGAGAGAAATAACACTTTTCTGGTGCTATCAAATCAACCTCAACTTAAATCCTACTTGTCCTCGAGCAAGGTAGTCAACATTTGCTAGGGCAAAAAGTTACACAAGCATAGTCAATCAATGAGGGAATCTTAAGAACTTTTTTTAGCCTCTGCATGCATGAAAGTGCATAGGCTTTCTACCTAGACCTCAACAAGTTGAAAATGGTTTTATATGTCTCTTAATTTGTCTACCCTTGCTCTGGTTCAATGGCTCTAGCATTAAGCTTCATCAACTCAAATTATAAAGAAAACAGGAAAGCCAAAATTTTACTCCTTGCTTACTTTCTCTTTCTTTTTTTTGGTAAAGTTTTTGTTCCAACTTTTTTTCGACTTACCACCACTTTTTAGTGAAAATATCTGACTATGAGCAAGAACATCAACATAGCTTTCCTTTGTTATCTTTCTCGCCTTCATTTTAACAAACACACACTGGTGGCGAAAGAGGCTAACATAAAGCAATAAGCTTAACATACACATTTCTTCTACTTTTTTATCTCATTTTTTCTTATTGGTAGTGCAATGTGTTTGACTGATTTTATTACAAGCAAAACTACATGTTTCGTAACATATCTTGTATTATGTCAAACAATATGTTCCATACCGTGCAGATTTTACCAGAAGACATTTTGCTTATCTGTCAGCATTAGTGCAAATTTTGGTGGCTAACTTTCCTATTCTTACAAAGAATATTTTTTCCTTCCTAAAAGATCTTCTCAAGGCTAAGCCATATATATTTTGGTCTTGTTTGTTTTAAGAGTCAGTCCCTTAATTTGATTGAGAAAATAGTATGTATCAAGGGTTCTAGAGATTGTTCAAGTAAAATTTATGTCTGCATTGTTTGTAATCTTTGTGCCTTGTTATTGAGGTTTAACGATGATCGATACATTGCCCTTAAATATGTAAACCTATAAAGGGAAATAGTCTCAAGCCTGCAATGCAAGTGCATAGTGTCAGCAAGTAATAAGGAAGTTCTCTAAATGCCATACTAAAAGTCTTATTCATCTCGAGTCTCTTGATGTTAAAAAAGTTCTAAAGATGAATAAAATATTCCTAAAAAATGCAATTGCAAAGTAACTCAAAAAATTTTTGGGAGAGATGGGTTTGTTGTGAAAAACAAAAGAAAGAGAATTAAAATACAGGAATGACTCAAATATGTGTATATGCTTCAATAAAACAATGTCACCTTTCGTGCAATTTTAACTCAAACTTTAGCATGGTGAACTAAATTAAACTCTTTAATTAAATTAACTAACATTCATTAACTATGGGGCAGAACACTAAAGATCCATAGTTGCACTCTTATGCACTGTAGAACATGTTGCATCCATGGATTTAACCATTACACATAAGTCGATCCTTCACAAGTCGTTCGTAATAACAGTTGGATCAAATGACTGTTATGCCTTGGTATTACCTCTTTCTCAGTAAGTACCACTAATCCCTCTAATAAACAATTAGTTTATGGTCCTAGCATAAACCAAGTCCCTCTGGGCTTGATGAGAGACAGGTGCTCTTTGTTCACGTCCCGGAATTAGCACCTAAGGGAATAACTCATCTACTTACCTTAAAGGTGAGGAAAAGTGAATTTCATCTTGTGTAATTATGTTTCCAACTCCTCACACGGTCTCTTCACCAAAATGATAGGCTTATTAAATCAGCGACTCAGGTTACTCTCAACCATACAAATCAAAGGACACACCCTCACTGACAGGAATTCAAAAACTCACTCAAGATTGAGATCGAGTTACATATGGTTATCCTATGAAATATTAATCTCTTCAGTCAATGACATTACACAGAGAGATTAATCGCGATTCGGTCTCATACAAACTTATTGTATAGGATACCCCCACTTGCATGTCTCCACACGAACTATTTGTATTACATAATTTGTAACAATTACAAAGTGTGTCGTATCTATGGTGTTACCAGGATAAAGCACCGAACCTTATCCGTATTCTATAGACCATTTAGGTTATTCCTTGAACATGATGCACTTGTATGTTCACTACATGCTGTTCAAGTCTCATGAAATAACCTTGGAATTTTACCTTAATGGATAATTCATTATTGCTTATTTAAAACAATAAATTATTATGCCAAATAACTAATTAACTACGAGGTTTTAGGGAATAAATCCCAACACTTAGGCTCCCACTAAGTGCGAGAACTCCTTCTCAGTCAACAATGCTTTAGGATCCCCCTAAGGATGAGAATCCCTTCTCAATCAATGATGTCTTAGGCTTCCCCTAAGATTAAGAATCTCTTCTCAAGATTGATTCAAACCTCAAGACAAACGATACAACATGCCTCAAAATACTGTTTAACCTCTTGCTTTCCAGACTCTTCTATCAACAAATAACTTTGTTGCTTGACCACCACACAAAGAACAATCACACTAATTGAAAACAAAAGTGGCAACCCTAGAAAGACAATCACTTCCTCTTAAGTAGGCATAGTAGAATAGGAAAAATACCCCATTCAAAAATTACAAAGCATAAAAAAGGAAAATATCCAAAAGACAATAAAGTTGTAGGATATTCCAAATAAGGAAAAAATAATCTTGCAAAATCAATAATATGAGAAACATCTGGTGAGATAATGTTTTAGACAACCAGCAAACCAATGCAAGGAAAAACTCCAAACACTTGTAAATAAATGTAGCCAATTAAAAATTCCACGAACTCCCCCTTTGGCTATTATTTTTTAAGATGGAACAAACAAGCAAAACCACACCAAGCACTGAATGATAGGTATCCAACCAAACACATAGGACTAGAAGACAAAGGAGATCATACTAACATATAACACAAAAGAAATCCACTAAACAACTCATAATCATTTAAAAAAAAAAAAAGAAAAGAAAAGAAAAGAAAAACAACCAATCCACCACTAGCAACAAAATCTCCTTTTTTTTTTTTTTTTTTTGTTTAACAATAAAAAGCAACCAAGATCAATCATTCTATGTAGCAGAAGCACCCAACCCCTGAGAAGAACTAACAGTACTAGTAGTAGATGCAACCAACCTCATCATTTGTAAAAGCATCTCCACTTCAGATTTGCTCTCAAAGGCACACTCAATCAAAACACCTAGGTCATGAGCCTTAAAAGCCAAAGATTGTATAAGCCATCTACGAAATTGAGAGTTGACCATAAAACAACTAGGTGCATCCTCATTATTAGTTGAAGATGGAGGAGGAATATCCAACACATAATGACCCTGAAAAAGTTTGTAGCTCAGCGAGAGAAAGGTTTGGGGAGGACCTGTGGGCTCATCAACAGATAGTAAATCTCGTTTCTGAGCCAGTAAATGGCATAGATTAAACGTGGATGAGCTATTGGCAGCTTAAGAGCATTAGAGCCAATGTGTTGCTTCAATTGATTAATGACAAAAACTCCATAGTCAAAGGGAGTTAGACTTTTGGATTTGGTACAACAAACTGGCCAAAGACATATAGAAATCACAGTGATGAGAAAAAAAGGACAACACTTAGCAATCTCAATCTTGTGCAAAATAGCATATTTGACACCCAGTTCACTTTTCTAAAACCTCTTGGAATAATCTCCCTCATAGATCAACGAAGCTCAACAACATTTGTAGGCACATTTCTCTCAAGAATTTTGTTTATGATAGTAGTATAAAACAGAAAGCAACGCCCTTTCACATGAACTTGGCGATAATCAAGAAAATTAGATTTATCAAAATTCTGAGAGAGATTGACAATAAACTCTCGAACTAACTAAGGATAAAAAGGACCAAGATTTAACATTGTCTTAACAATATCGATTTTCACAATAAGCTCCATAACTTTCAATCAATCTTGCACATGATTCAACAGCTCCTTTTTGGACATCTTATGTTGGACAACATACTTTCACAAAATAATGCTTTCTTCAGAATGAAAAGAGATAACATCCAACGAAACAATAGGAACAGGAAGAGGAACTTTCTTTTTGACACCAAAATGCGATTGATTGTCTTATAGCAGGCATGTGAGTAGCAGAGCCTTCCTCAGATCTAGTTGTCTTGAAGATATTATCAGATGAATCAGATATCCCTATAGCAACACTTTGATCTTTAGTGTCATCTTCACTTGTCTCAGGACTTTGACACAACAATTTCCTTACCGCATTTCTTCTTTTTGGAAATCAACTCTTCAAGAGGAACATTATCATTAGAACTTTCCTCGTCCTCACTATAGTGATCAACAACATCATCCTTAACAAAGTTTTCAGATTTGTCCTTATCAATAGCAGGCACATCTCGCACAACACATTGAGCAACTTTGAGAGAGCCAACTTCAAGATCATCAGCTTCAGGAATAACAAATGGTGCAATACTAGGCCTAATATAAGATAACTCAGTATTCAAACCAATTAAATCATCACGACTACTTCCTTCATCAAACAGATTATCTATTCTAAGCACGGAGGTATGAATTAAAGGATTTACAGAGACAGTGTCTAAACAAGAGGACATAACCATAGACTCAACAAATTCATCCAAAATTTGATCAGAAGGCATATCAACACTATCTTGAATATTATCTAACAGTAAGATCCTCATCACCCACATTTTGCAAAAAGCACTTCGACACTGACAACTGAACATTTTTAGTTCCCCTAACTTCATTAATTTTAACTGAAGATGCTTCCCCAGAGACATGCATACTTAAATCAGCATAACAATTAATTGTGCAAAGACCCAATGCGACTCTTAAGGCCTTAAATTGAACAACATTAAGGGCTTTAATGAAGACGTTAGCAATTTGGTCCCTTGTTTGAACATGCTCTAGCATAATTTTCTTGCTTTCAACCATTTCCCCAATGAAGTGATGACAATTGTTGATGTGCTTGGTTCTACTGTGTTGAACTGAATTTTTAGAGATATTTATCGCACTCGAATTATTGTCACAATATAATATCATTGCATCTTATGGAACATTTTATTCTTTCAACATTTGCTTCATCCTTTACAATTGAGTACAACTACTACCAGTTGCAATATATTCAGTTTTTAAAGTAGACAACGAGAGACACAGTTTTGCTTCTTATTGAACTAAGAAATCATATTGTTTCCTAGAAAAAAGCATCCACCAAATGAGTTTTTTTTTTTTTTTTTTTCGGGCCCTTTTCCTAATTCGCCTTCATATTTTCTTTAAAGGGGCTTTTTTTTTTTAAAATAAAAAACCTACAACACTTTTTTTTTTTTTTTCGGGCCCTTTTCCTAATTCGCCTTCATATTTTCTTTAAAGGGGCTTTTTTTTTTTAAAATAAAAAACCTACAACACTTTTTTTTTTTTTTTTTTTCGGAGCTTCTTACCTAATCGGCATCACAATAGCCAACAAGAGAGCTATTTGTATCAAAGAAATAAAGTAACCCATAATCATAAGTACAACTAATATGTGTTATTATTCTTTTGGCACGTAGAAAGTGACTTGATTTGGGACATGATTGATACTTTGCACACACACTAGCTGAAAATGCTTTATCTGGTCTACTAGCAGTAAGATACAAAAAACTTCCAATCAAACTTCGATAGAGGCTCTCATAAACCTTAGTACCTTCATAATCTTTTGACATTTTCACATGAGTCGGAGAAGGAGTGTGTTTTACACAGACCTTTTCTAGCCTGAATTTCTTGATAATATTCTTTACATACTTACTTTGTGTAATAAATATGCCATCATCCATCTCTTTAACTTGAAACCCTAAAAAGTATGTCAAATCTTCCATCGTACTCATTTCAAATTCGTTTTTCATTTATTCCACGAACTGATTAACCATATATTGAGATTTCCCTCTGAAAAAATAATATCATCCACATAAATCTGAGCAATTATAAAATTTCCCTACAATTTCTTAATAAACTAAGTCTTATCAACTCCCCCTCAAGTGTAGCCTTAAGACATCAGTCAAACGTTCATACCAAGCTCTTAGAGCTCGTTTTAACCCATACAATGTCTTCTTAAGTTTGAAACATGATGTGGGTAAATAAGGTCAATAAAGCCTTTTTGCTGCTCAAGAAAACTTCTTCGTTAAAGTACCCATTTAGAAAATCACTTTTAACATCCATTTGAAATAGTTTAAATTTGAGAAGACATGAAATCCCTAGAAAAAGTCAGAGAGCTTCAAGCCTTTCTACTAAAACAAAGGGTTCATCAAAATCAACATCTTTAATTTGAGTGTAACCTTGAGCAATTAATCTTTCTTTGTTTCTTGTGACAATATCGTTCTCATTAAACTTGTTTTCAAAGATCCGTTTTGTTCCAATAACATTTGTTGATTCAAATTGGAGGAACTGACCAAGTTCTTCCAACATGGCATTTCCCAACATTCATCTATAAGAACATCTTTGACATTCTTTGGTTCAATGGATGAAGTAAAAAGTATGATAATTAACACCATCTATCTTCCTGGTAGAAACTCCTTCATCCAGATTCCCAATTATGTTGCTTACTGGATGATTTTTAAGGATTCTACTTGAAGGTTGCCTCCTTTTATTTTTAGCTGCCTCAAGTCGAGTATCGTCATTTTCATCTTGATTAGTAGGACTGATGTCAGAGGACATGTTGGGAATATTCTTGCTAACTACTAGTATCATGCCATTTTCTTCCTCAGAAACAAAAACACAACCATCCTTAACGTCATCAATCACCACGTTAATAGATTCCATAACACACCAAGTTCGCTTGTTGTAAACATGATAGCTCTATTATTTGTGGAGCATCCAATAAATATACCTTCATAAGACTTAGAGTCTCACTTCCTTTTTGTTTCCCTATCAACTAAAATGTAACACGAACTACCAAATATATGAAAATATTTGGCTTCCTCCCCGTCCATATTTCATAATATGTGCAGAAGGTACTAGAATGAAGGGCAACCTTATTATGTATGTGCCAAACAATATTGATAGCCTCAGCTCAAAAAGGATACTTTTTGGCATGCAGCATGGCTCGAGCCATCTCTTAAAGTGTTTGATTCTTCCTTTCCATGACATTATTTTGTTGGGGAGTGATTGGACAGAAAACTCATGATGTATACCTTCATAGTTGCAAAAATTAGTAAACTGTGAATTCTCAAATTCTTTGGCATGATCACTCTTAATCTGGGTAATATGTAATATTTTCCCTTTGAAGTTGTAAAAATCCTCCAACAACATTATACGAAGACAACACAGCATGTATTGCTCAAATTAAAGGATGATATATTAAAGGAGATAGAACAAAGCATATTTCACCAAAGTTTTTTTACACTCATGATCTTAAAGAAAATGGTGACATCACTGTACAACAAATATGTTCGAAGGATAACTTTACTGACTTATTTACAAAATCATTACCAACCACAACCTTTGAAAAATTGGTACAGAACATTGGAATTCGATGACTCAGAGATCTCAAATGATGTTCCTATAAGGGGGAGTAAATGTAATGTATTCTTTTAGAAGTATTAGATTATATAAAATATGTACTCTTTTTCCTTCACTAGGACTTTTCTTCATATTGGGTTTTTCCTAGTAAGATTTTGACGAGGCATATTTTATATATATAATGGTCACCTAAGGGGAAGTATTATGAATATTAGAACAAAATTAGATGTCCATTATATAAATGTGCTTAGTGGCCAAAGGCCAAGTGTCTACTCATGACACATCCTTAATGGCCATGAAATGTCACTACCTACTTGTCAAATTGCCTATAAATATAGGCTTTTGGTAGATATTGTAATACACACACTGGAGAGAAAAGAAGAGAAAAAATTGGTGTTGAGAAATTTCATAAAATCCCACTTATTTTAGTTTATTTAAGTTTATTTTATTTAATTTGGTTATTTTAATTACTTTTATATTATTTTATTATTTTAATATTTTAATATTATAATTTTTCGATTTTCGTGCTTTTGTTTTTCTATCATTTTGCTCCTTAATTTTACTGTAAAAAGTAATTAAAACATGAAAATTAAAATGTATAAATTAAAAGTAATTGACATTAAAACTAAATGTATATAAATAGAATAACAAACTTAAAAAGAAGAAGAAAAATAAATTAAAAAACTTACATCACAAACTAGTAGAAAAAGTTGGAGTAGAAATTTAAAAAATGGAAGAATTATCGAAATTGAAGTCTTGTGAAAAAAAATAAACAAAAAGTAATCTAAAAGTAATTTTAAAATGAAGTTGAATAGTCACTCCCTACAATAACTTCCTTCTTAATTTCAATTTAAAAAGTAAATACATGGAAGGGTTAGGGCATGCGTTTATTATTGGACTAGCTAAAGTTGTTGTTACTATATATATATAAAGATCATAAAGTTGAAGGGGGGCTCCAACACCTTGGACCCATATTTTTCAAAATGTAATAATACATTATAATCCAAAGTATTTGTTTGTAATTTAAAAAGTATGGTACCTACCTAGGAAGGATAAGTTTTCTAGTCTCCCTTCATGTCATAGACAGCCTTAGCCTTAGCTCGTGTGAGTACTTCTATTATAATACACCTTTTACTTTCACACGTACCACATTTCTTTTCGTTTTTTTTTTTTTTTTTTTTTTTTCAGTTTTCTAAGCAATAAATTAAATTAAAAAATATCTATTGTGTTTAATAATTAGGTTGCAAACATAGTAAAATATCATTGTCTATTAGTGATAAGCAATGACATTGAGAGGGTGTTTGGGGTAATGAGATGAGTTGAGATATAAACTCAACTCATTCTTTGGGAAGCTAATTTCGTATGTCACCTACATTTTATACCATATCCACCAACAGTGCACTCAGCGCTCATCACAAGCGACCACCTCTGACGACTAACTTCAGCAACCACCTTCGACACCCAACTCCGATGACCCCCTCTGACAGCCACCTCCAACGACCACTTCCAACGGCAAAATTCGGCTACCACCTCCGCCCAACTCTGGCAACCACCTTTGACGGCCAACTCTGACAACCACTGCTTATGGCCAACTCCAACTCCAACAACATGCAACCACCACTGTTGACGCCCAACTCCAGCAACCTCCAATGACAGCCACTCTACTAACTCCGATGACCATTATTTTAAATTATGATTATTACAAATTTGGGTTTTATTGACGCACAAGTTTTTGTTTTGTTGACGCTCGTGACATAAAATCGTCAATAAAACTTTAATTTAAACTTAAATATAACTATTAATTTAAAAATACATATACAACATCAAAAAATATTTATATTTAAGTTGATGCACAAAATTATCAATAAAAACATTTGTTGACACACAAGTATGTAAGTTCCATCAGAACGTTGAATTTTTTATTTTTTATTTATTAATTCATAGTAATTCATAGTCGTTCTTTACAGTAATTTAACATTAATAAAATCACTTTTATCAAGTAAGAAATCAAACAAACTTGTATGTAAAAACATTTTGTAGAAAAATTATCAAACACATGAGTGTTTTTATTTTAAGAAGTTTGTATCAAAAGTGTTCAAATAAAAATAACTTAACTACAAATGTCACATGCACAAATTTGTAAAATGATAGCTTAATTTTTTAAAAAAAAAATTAAAATGCATGATCTAGAAGTAAACTCTAAACTTCATTTTCTAGAACTCCCAATAGTACATGTGTACTTAAAAAACAATAAAATAAAGTACAGTCTATAGTTTATTAAATATATATATACATAGTTATTGAATAAAAAATTTTCGAAACAAAAATAATCATTAAAAAACAATTATTTATGTAAGAAAAAAAAAAAAAAAACTACTGCACCAAATACCCTAACATATGAACTCAACTCAGCACGCCAAACATCCTCTAATAGACATATCTATCATCTATCATCTATTAGTGTCTATCATTATCTATCACTATCTATTAATAATAGACAATAATATTTTGTTATATTTGTAAATATTTTAGTTCATTTTATTATATTTGCAAACAAATTTAATTATTATTTGATTTTTAGTTTCTCAAATTTAAGTTTATAAATACTTTGCAAAAACTAATTTAAATTTTAAGACGTAAAAAAATATTAGATTCGATTTTGTAACCCTTTGATATTTTATTTCTTGACGCTAAATTCTAAGACAAAGATGAGTGTTTAAAAATTAGTTTTTTCTTTCAAAAATTGACTTATTTTTTAAAACACCGATAACAAAATAAAGAAACGATGGCTTGTTTTTTAAAATACCGATAACAAACAAAGAAAGAAATAAATAAATAGAAGTAGTATTTATGAGTTTAAATTTTAAAAATAAAATAATAAAAAGACTAATTTGTCATCAAACATAACTTATAATTTTTGAAAACTCTTTTTTTCTTTTTTTTTTTTTTGGAAATTTAACTAAAAATTAAAATGTTTGTCGCGAGAGGTTAATTAAAACCATGGGAAAGAAACTGAATGGAACCAATACAAATTTTAAAAATTAAAAATTAAAAATGTAAATATTATCAACGGGACTTATAAATTTGTTTTGTTTGGACAACTACCTACACTTCTACTTTTACAATTTTTAGAAATAAATTCATTTTACACTCATTAAAATGAGAAAATAATTAACTAGTCCACTTGATGTATTAAATGTAAGAGTATGAAAGGTTAAAAACAATTTGCAAGTGTATTTGTATGGTTTGTAAATAAATCATATCATAGTCTAATCCAATTGGGTTGGTTTGACTTCTCTTTCTAATGAAAAATGTCTGCATAAGTTATCTATTAGCAAAGGATTCTTTCTTCGAAGTATTAATCATGGTGTTCACTCACAACTTTCTTTTAAGTCTTCCATTTCACTTCATAATAAGCTAAGGTTATGATATAAAGGAAAGCGAAAAAATTCGTCCTACTATTTTAGAATCACTTAAAAATATTAAATAGCAATCAACGGTTACCTAAACTCAACGTCAGGGTGTTAGCATGACAGAGACCTGCATCTAAGTGTTTTTCCTAGCTCCATTTCTTTTTTTTCCTTTTTTTTTTCCCTTCAATTTGGACTTCAAAAAATCAACATTTCAATAAGTATTTTTTTTATGATTATTGAGCCCTACAAATCCAATTTGAGGTTAATGAAAATGTAGATATCTCATTATTATTAAAATATTGATAAAAATGTTGATGTTAGATATTTCTTAGAAAACAATAAAACTTAAAAAAAAAACTAATACAAAACTATTTTACACCTTCTAAATAAGTTAAAATGCTCATTATTATCGACGACTTTAATTTAATTCAACTAGATCAGACACACATATTTTTCGATCAAATATTTAAATGTTCAAATCTCCTATATTCTCGCTCATTGAAATAAAAAAGAAAAAAAGAAAAAACTATGGCTGACTTTTAATATTATGCTAACACTACAAACTTTTTCTTGTTGGAGTTTTGAAAATCGTAGACGTAAATGATTGAACCATCCATTTCTTTACAATAATTAAAACATTTTTCTGTCAAGTTCTTTTCTTTTTTGATAAATTCCAATAAGTTATGATTGGATTAAAATACTTTTTTTATTATTATTATTCTTTTTATGTTCATCAATCTTTGGGTGCGTTTTCGAGTTTCCCAAACATATACTTTTAGTCTTTCAAATATTTTTTTTCAAAATGTAAATTTTTAGTCTAACTTTTTAAGAATAAGTTTAAAAAGTGTTGTTGTGTTTTTTTTTTATTTTATTTTGAATAACAAAAGAATTTAAAATATAATTTCAGAGAAAATAGACAATGTTTTAAAAGATTATTTTTAAAAATTTTAAAATAATAAAAAGGTTACAAAAGGGTCACTTTAAATATATTTTTAAAAATTTGAAAACTAAAATGGTACCTTTTAAGTCTTTTAAAAACTTAAGAATCAAATGAATCCAAAATGAATCTATTAAATTAAGAGCTAAAAATATTTGTTTTAAAAACTGAATTCAAATATTTTTTAAAATGGAGAGACTAAACAAATATATAGATATATATATATATATATATATATATATATATATATATATATATATATATATATGCTATGAATAATAGAAATGTAGAGATGCTAGCAAAATGTAGTAACTTAACCATAAGCATGACAAAGCATAAGCAGAAGGATGATAAGAAAAAGTACAAAAAAAGAATACAAACACTAAATTAAAAAGAAAGAAGAAGAGAGAGAGTGAATAAATGAATGAATGAATGAAAAGACAAGTGAAACACCAAAGCCACTTCTTCAAAAAATCATAAGACAGTCAGAGGGAAGGATGTGCTGTCAATCAATCTATTCAGTTTTTTTCTCTTTCTCTTCCTTTTTTCCTTTTTTTTTTTTAATTATTTCATTAACCTTTTTTTTCTTTAATCCTAAAGAGTTGATGTATTACTATTTACTAATGAACTGAAATTAAAGAATTAAAATATCAATGTGGATATTGATACTAGAATTTTAATTATATAGATATATTAATGGTTATATCTATATAATAATATCGATACCTATAAATATGTATGTAAGTTACGAAATTTATAAATTTTATTTAGATTAATAATTAAGTTATTTTTACTCCAAAATCGAATTATGAATATTATTATGTGTGGTTATATTCAAATTTGACTAAATAGATGACATTTTTTTTATGTCTTGACGAGCATTTATAAAAGATGTTGGAAATATCAATGGATATTTAATATCGATATTGAATCCTTCGATTTACGGATATATTAATAGATATATCGACACATCCACGGATATTTTCATCATTGCTTTAAAATATTAGTTTTGTCTATCTACTTTAGGTTTTATTTTATTTTCAACACCATTAAATATACTAGTAATGATTCACGTGTGATGCATGTGTTTATAAATTTTATAGTTATTATTTTACTTTTTATGTTTTAAAGGCTTAGTGTGAATGTTAAAAATTTAAATATATTTATTAACTGTGAATCATGCTGATAAAATATATTGAAATAGCTTCAACTACTCTATACTTTATAAATATGTATGATATTGTGAAATCTCTTTCTGATAAAAAAAAATTGTAAAATCAGTAATAAATGTAGATATTCGAAATGTAATACCAGCTACACCCAAAAAGTGGTGTTATGTTGACATAAAATGTACTTATTCGACTTCAAAGTTAATTTTCACATATAATAAATCTATTTTGTAAAGCGAGAGTACGAAAGACAACCTTTACTGTGCTAACATTTTTTAGCGAACACCTAAACTCGATAAGTTGTCGTTTATATGGATCACACCCATACATGAATGAATACATTCATTTGAAACGTACTCACTAACACAAAAACAATCAAATAGACACTTATACTTGAAAAATCGTATCCCAAAGATTGAAAGGTATCAATGGGCATTTGAACTCGAGTAGTCACATTTTTATACATAAATCACATTCATTCAAGAATGAATACACTGATTCAACGTGTAATCAGTTGCACCCAATGAGTTACGTCTTGTCGACATAAGGTTGCACCTCTATTTTTCTAACATCACTCAACAAACACCAACTGAAAAGTCATGCCCTGAAAATAGAAGGACAAAGTAGTCATTTACTAAAATTGTAGGGTCAAAAAGGGAATGTAAAGATTCTCCTACTTTTCTCCCTTTTAATATGGTACTAGCTATAAAGTATGTTAGATGCACGTGGTTAAAAATTTTTAGAACATAAATTTGTTGCTAAAATTTCAATAACAAATTAATATAAATATTCTTAGGTTTAAATAATAAATATGACATAAGAACTAAAAACAATAAAATAGTTAATAGCTATATATATATATATTAGATAAAAAAAATTAATTCAGACAAATAAAAAAGATATTTAAGATTCTTATAAAGTCGAAAACATAGAAATTTAATTAAAAATAATAAAATAATAACAGTATAAAATTTCAGGAACTAAAAAAACTACATGCTCAACATTTAAATTTTCAAATAACACAAATTTAGAAATATTTGTTATGGTTGAAAAGATTGTGTAGCTACCAAAAGGAACAAAATGTTAAATATGCTACATAATTTGTCAATGGGAAGAAGATCCATTTGACAAATTGACAATTAAAAAACTTATTATAATTTCCTTAAAAAAAAAAAAAAACAATGAGTTGAAAGTATTGATTTGAAGCATACAATAATGAATGAAATTGTGGCATCCTTTACGTTCTAAGACTTTTATAGTGTTGTGGTTCTTTGAAGTTTGAAGTTAATTTACATCTGTTGCATTTCTTAATCCAAAATAATCACCATTGTTACTACTCCCTCTTAAACTTCTTCATTTTCACATATGTTCTTCTCCTCATTTCCCCATTCAAACAACTTTCATTTTCTCACTCGTCTTTTTTAAAAAAAGAGAATTTAAGAAAATAAAGAAAATGAAAATGAATTTTCTACATAATCAAAATTTAATTGAGGATAACACAAATATTTTTTAGGGTCGAAAACAAATCTACCAATCAACATTATATTAAAATTTAAATTTCAAGATACTATGAATATTTGGTTTTATTTTTCTCAAATATATCTGCTAATTAACAATAATAAATCAAAATTTAAATATGAAGATAACAATCGTACCTTTTTCGTTGGAGAAAATAAGTTTATGGATCATCAATGCTTCATCCTGGTATGATCCTGTGTTTTCTTTGCAAACGAAAACTTCAATTATCATTTTACAATTCTTTCTATTGTGACATTCTCAAAATGAAGATGGGGCCAATTGGAAAGTTTGGAGGAAAGCTTGTATTTACTGTTTGAAAAATATTCCTTTATTATATGAAGGATTGTTTACTATTTATAAAGGATGTGTCTATATAAATTTTAGTTATTATGTGAAGGTCCATTACGAGAATTCATGAAAACCAAGAAGGTGGGATTATTATCTATTTAAAAAGATATTTAGTTATTATGTGAAGTTAAAAATTAAATCATTTAAAACAAAGTGATACAAATTTTTATTTTCGTTATTGTATTTGTTGGAAAAGTATAAAATTGGTAAAGAGATTAAAAATATCAACAAAAACTCGAAAGGATACAAATAAACTTGTTTTTTAGTTATAAAGAGATGTGAATGTAATTTACCCTAACCTTTTCGCTCCCTCCTCTCTCCTCTCTCCACTCTTCCTTATGTTTTTTTCCTCTCTCCTCCACTTATGTGATGCCTCTTCGTAGGAGGATAATTTGTTGAAAATAAACATCTAAAAAGAAATAAAAAGGTACAAATAATTAATGGAAAAGGTATAATGGACATTTAAAAAAAAAAAGAAAAAGAAAAAAAAAAAAAGGCAAAATGGGAAGAGAAAGATTCATAAAACATCTTTTATAGATGAATAGATAGATATAGATAATTTTAATTTATTTTTTAAAAATAAAGTTTAAATTTAATTCCTAATATAAAATCTTTATTAATGTTTCATTTATAAATTATTTAGAAATATATTCACATAAAATTATTATAAATCGGTCATTCCTAGTGGAATAGAAACCTAACTAGTCAACAGTATTACAGTTAGCGGTTATAATTCCATGGTCCGGTCTTACGCAAACTCATTGCATATGATATTTCCACTCGCATGTCCCTTACACGAACACGTTGGATCATTACATTTGTATCAAATACAAAGTGGGTCATATCTACGGTGCCACCAGGATAAGGTACTCAGTCTTATCCCTGTACTATAGACGTTTTAGGCTGTATCTAGAACACTGATCCCTGTATGCCTCCACATACTGTTCAAGACTCATTCAACAGCCTAAGATGTTAGTTTATTGGATTACAGTTATTTAGGCAAGATAGACATAATATAAACAATACCACTTTATTGGAAAAAAACATCATTAACATTTTATTAATGTTCGGTCAAATGTTACATTTACTATCTACGAGTTTTAGGGCATAAAACCCAACAGTTTTAGAGTGTTCGAACTAAGTTTTAAGGCCCTTGTCAAGATAAGAAATCTCCTTTGAGCATGATGAATGTTTTGTACTATGTATTTTATGTATTATATTTTGACTATGTGACATGGATGAGACTTTTATTGGGCTGTTAGTATAGATGAAAAATGTAATGACATAGGTATTTTGAACATTTACCTCATTTGACTATATTCTTTCCAATAGAGTAGTGTGAGTATTCCTACATTGTGTAAGTAGGTTTTGATATTAATGTTTTGAGCAAGATCGATGTTTAATGAGTTGGGAAGATTGTGAACTTTAAGAATGTATACCTTAACATTGTTATTATTGTTGACATTGATGTATTGAATTGAGTTCTGAAATGAATATTGTTTTTTTTTTTACTAAGTATTGGACAAATGTATTGAAGCGAGGGAACCACCAAACAAGTTATCTATATGTGTTTTCTTTTTTTTTTTAAGACAGTTCTAACACTTTTTTGGCAACACTTAGTTGTATTTAGTTTCTTTATAAATAACTTAACCAAAGTTTGGTTACTAATTTCCTTGTATTAATTTTACCAAATTTTATTGTTATATATATATGGAGTCTCATATTTATGTTTGTACAGTATTGTGTCAAAATTGGTTGAAATATACCTAATGATAGGTATGGAACAAATATTTATCTATCATCATAAGCATTATTTCTTTGACATTTTACAAATGTCATGAAATGTATATTTGTGACATTGAAATCTTGTTGTCGATTGAACTTTAGTGTTGATATAAAGGTCTAATTGACAAAAAAAGTTAACTTTTTTTATCATTTATTGACAATGAAAAATTGTCATAGAAAATGTTGTCATGACATATAATAAATGTCAATAAATGTTTATTGTTGACTATTGTAAAGTCATGAAATAACAAACAATGACAGATTTTTCATGTGTCATTTATACATTTTCTTTGATGATGGATTCAAAAATTAGAAAAAAAAAGTCAAGAAATGTATTAATGACAATTTTTTAGAGTCATGAAAACCTATTTTTATTGTAGTAAATATAGAAAAATTTCACTGTCGATTGGGGATAGACCGCGATAGAGATTGCAATAGGAAAATATCACTCAAGCGATAGAAGTCTATCGCGATCTATGACTGATAGACAATGAAAATTTTTTATAATTGTAAATAATTTGATAATTTTTTTTTTTCATTTATAATATTTTCCTTTAATTTTCATGAGAGATTATAAAAATGCAACAAATGATTTTCCTAATTATTTTATCATATACCTTTTAAAAAAAACTTTTAGTTATAATTTAGCAACTTTTGGTATGCCTTCTTTTTAATGATAACTTTGACAGAATATATATTACAATTTGTTTTCTTCATTAATATTTGAAGTATATTTTCTAATAAAATTTGTATTCCAACCTGCACCTATATATAGTTATTGTTAGTTAAAATAGTTATTAATTAGTCTTTTAAACTTTTCATATTGATTGACATTTTGCATACAACAAGTTTTCAAACTTAAGGTCTGTAATTGTCCATAAAATTTTATGTCGTGCCTAGTTAAGGTTTTAAATTTTCTAGTTTGTATGAAACTGCTATTTGAATTATTCGACCTTACAAAAAAAAAAAAGAAAATTAACTCATT
The DNA here is from genome assembly GCA_031780015.1 of Citrullus colocynthis. NCBI lineage: Eukaryota > Viridiplantae > Streptophyta > Magnoliopsida > Cucurbitales > Cucurbitaceae > Citrullus > Citrullus colocynthis. The sequence continues at coordinate 1,855,934 of QLSR01000069.1, read as the reverse complement.
AAATAAAAAATTTAAAGTTTAAAGTCTTAATTGATACAAAGTTTAGTTGTGTCTAATATAATAGATTTATTTATTTTAAAACGGGTCAAATATGCTAAGAAACTATTAGACACATAATTGAGATTTCAATTTCCTATTTGATTTTCTTGAAAATTTACTCCTTCTAGACATAAAATTTAAAATTTAAGAACATAATAGGATACATTTTAAGTGGAAAAATTATTTTAAATAACAAAACTGCTGAAAATATTTACGAATAGAGAAAAATTTTGTTGTCAATCAGCGATAGACCGCAATAGACTTCTATCACTAAGCGATAGAAGTCTATCACAGTCTACCATAGTCTATCACTCAATAATAAAAGTCTATTGTGGTCTATTAGCTTTAGCGATATTTTTTTATATTGACAAATATTTTAGTTCATTATGCTATATTTAAAAACAATCTTTAAATAGAATCAGGTAAATAAGCCGTTAAAAATTCATGGTTGAACTTCTAATATTTTAACAATACTTTTACAATCCATCAATATAGATTTTTTTTTGGTTAAAATAAATATTTTAAGATTGAAGTATCAATTCAATCTCTATTTATTTTTACTTTGAGTAATGATTGAATTTATATACTTTAAAAAATTTATAATAGCTTAGTTTATGATTAGGAATATTTAATAACTTGATGTTATGTTTTGTAATTTGTAACGACTTAGTTCTTATTTTTAAAAGATATTATTTAGATTTAATAAAATTCTTAAACATCTATATTGACAAATTGATTAGGAAATAAATTTGTTTGTAAACCTTTTTTAAAAACTATAAAGACTAAAAGGTGAGATTTAATTTTGAAGAAATTTTTATGATAGAGACTAAATTGTCACAGAATTTCAAAGCATAAGGACTAAAGTGAAACTTATTGAAGTTTATGAACTAAAATAGACCAAATCATTCAACTCTAAAGTTTATACTCTAAATTAATATTTTAGTGAAAGTTTACCGATCAAAAGTATTTGTTTTAATCTTCTTAATTTCACAATTGTAATTGAAACAATATTGGTTCAAATTGACTATCATAAATATTCATGGATTCTTCGTATCTTAAATAAATAGAATTAGTCATATCAACCTCATATTTTTATTCCATATATCTACTTAACAGACCACTTTTGGGGATAAAAGATTTGGAGTCCATGTGAAGGAAAAAAAAAAAAAAAAAAAAAAACAATGGGGTTATCAAATAATCAAAGTAGGAGTTAAAAGCAAAAATATCTTCCAATAGCAACAAAAGTAAATAATATGCTTTCTTTCTCCCATTGTCCCCATGAAAAACCCATCTCTTTCAACCACAAAGGTGTCTATCAGCTCCATCGCCACCACCGCCGCGATACAGTTGCTCCGGTGGCTGTTTTTTTTTTTCTTTTTTTTTTTTTTTCATTTTAAACTGTGGACGTTTAGGACGTGTTTGATTGACAATCCAAATTCTATTATATGCTTTCAGATTCGTTGAGTTTCATAAAATATATGTTTGATAAATAATTCAAATTTTGTTTTTAAAATCTGTTTTCGAATTCTGTAATCCAAATAAAGCAAATTCTGAAAACAACATTTTTGCTTTTCTATTGTCTCTCGATTTTGAATTTTAAATTTTAAAATGCAGAATTATATTAAATAACGATAAAAACAACATTTAAGACTACAATATATCATGCTATAACTTCCATTCAACTTTTAAAATTAAAATGTATTATAAGTTATATAATGTAACAAAATATTTTAACATATCATATGTTCATAAATAAATTAATAATAGTTTATTGTCTACTAATATTTTGTGATAACTACAACTAGTTCTATAGTTTATAAATAGAATATCAAACACACTTTAAGAAAATGTGTTGCTTAGAATCCAATTTCTAATTTTGCTACCAAACACATATCAAAAAATATGAAATACAATTCTATTTTAATTTAATCCTTTCTTTTCAAATTTTTATTTCTAGATTTTCTACCAAACAACAGTAATATTTCTCCTAAACCCATATATCCAAAATTGGGTCACAACTCTGAGTTGTTACTGGTCTGTCTCCCACATGTGAACACAGTCATTGCATTATATCATTATCTCCACAATTTTCTACTCTAATATTGCCCTATGATTTTGCAATGAGATCTCATTCTTATCCACTGGTTTTTCTACTAGGCTTGTGGTTTGTTGGTCTCTCCCTTTTAGCCACCAGCTTTAATATCATAAATTCTTGGAAGGAAAGATTTCAAAATGTTACCGTTTCTTTTTTTTTTTTTTTTATATTATTATTATTAGATTAAATTACAAATTTAGTCCAAATACCTTAAAATTTTTTTTAATTTAATTCTTATAAGTAAATTAGTTTAAAAATTAAAATTTATAATCATTTAAAATAAGCCTCATAAATTAAATAGTTCATTTCGTATTTCATAAGCATTCTTTATGAGAACTCTAGAATATTTATAAACTCTTATCATATTAAATAATAAAAATATTTCTAAAACGACAGCAAATTAAGTTTCTCCAAATTATGGATAAAATTTATAATTTAATCTTACTATTATTATTATTGTATATTCAAGATAGAAACTAATGTATATTTAATTCATATCGATATTAGAATGAAAAAGATTGATAGAGACAAAAAGATTAGGGGAAGAGAAGTTTATCTATTTTATTATTATAATTTTAAATATCACGTCATAGTTACAAAAATTATGCTATCGTTGTAATAAACAAAAAAAGTAACACCAAAAATATCTTTTAAACTAATATTTTCAAATATTTTATCTCTTGGAAATATAATAGTGGATCTATTTATTGAACTTTAAAAAAAAAAAAATTGAGAGGGAGAAAAATGTGAAAATTAATATATCGTTGAACTCTTTGAATATATACCACATTAAGTTAATTATCACACCAAAAAGTGAGATATGAATCTAGATGACAAACTTTAAATCAACTTTATTTCACTAGTTAAGCCATCACTAGTAAGTTGTCAATATCAAAGTTTATATAAACATTCATGAATGCATGTGATGAAGTGTGTGTTATGAAAAGTTTTGTCATTTCAATTCATCTAAGAAATTCATTCTAAAGTTTAAAGCTCTTTATGTTTATTTATAGAATTAATTATTGTGAAAAAAAATATACAATAAATTATTTTAAATTTTAAATGCTTACCATATTTTAAAATCATAGTTCAATGTGATAGCTCGCTAGCAATTTCATTTTATTAAAAATAATAGAGCAATGGTGTTTAGCAACTACACACAAAAAGTAATTAACCAAAATAATATAATAGTTGCGGATATGAACTTAGAAGGGATCAATAATCAAGATATTGTAATTAGTTTGTGATTTTTCCTTAGAATCTTCACTTCAAATTCTCTCCCCTCCATTTTTAGGAAAATTATTTAAGTTATTTTAAATAACAAAACTGATAAAAATATTTTAAAATAATAGCAAAATATCACAGTTTATTTGTGATGGACTATTATCTTGTGTCTATCATGACGCAGATAGTAGTTTATCATAGTCTATGATAGATAGACAGTAAAATTTTACTATATTTGTAAATATTTTGGTTCTTTTTTCTATGTTTGAAAACAATCCTTATTTTTAATGCAATAGTTTTTTTTTTTAATAAAAAACAATAAAAAAAAATGTTTTTAATTTCAAAAAATATATATATTCTTTCAAAATTATAAAATGAGGTGGAATTTCTCTCTTTTTGTTCTTCCCACATGCTTGACACTTTCCCATATTTTAGGCTGTGCTTTTTTTTTTTTTCCTCTCTCTCTCCCTCTCCTTGTTATGCATTGGTCCATGCAATTGGTTAAAGGAGACAAAGCCTCATTTTATGAACATGTAATATCACCTCTTTGGGGTTGCCAATCACATGTAATCTCCTAGTACAAAGATACTTGGTACTCAAATTTCTTGGTTTTCCTTTTTTAATTCCATTTCTTCATTTTTTTTTTCATGTAAAAGAAAAATATGAGTATAATATAAAGTTTTGTCAGTGGAGAAGACTCTTGAGTGTACTAATTTTTTAGTGCGATCATTTAATGAACGTCTGATAATTTTTGTTGATGAACATATTACTTCTGCAAATGTTTATGATATTCTTCTTTTTTTTTTTTTCTTTTAATTCCCTCGTGATATATTTCAGATGATTTCATGTTTTTTTTTTTCTGTAAAAACTTATAATTATGTTATTTATTTTGTGTATTTAAGTTATCTCAATCAATTTCATATTATGTGATGCTGCAATTTTTTTTCATCAATGTTATCATAATATGATATTATTAGTGTGATCAGAAAATAAATAAGGACTATAGTTTTTGGCCTCTTTTCAAATATAGCAAAAGAAACCAAAATATTTATAAATATAGCAAACTATCATGACATAGATAGTAGTCTGTCGCGATCTATGGTGATCTATTACAAATAGACTGTGTATTTTGCTATTAATTGTAAATATTTTCAATAATATTGCATTTAAGATAATTTTCTTTTTTTTTTTTTCCAAAAGAAAAAAAGATAAATAAAAGTTTGAGCTTTATAAAATGGGTAGGTTAGCTTTATAAAATGGGTAGGTTATTTTGCAAGGGGATGGACTCAAAATTTAGATTCATACATTGTGATTTTAGCTCTACTAATAAAATGTATTGTATTGTCCAATCATTGCTTGGTTATAAAATTGTTATGTTTTTTGAGATAGTATGAACTTGATTGGAAAAGAAAAACTTATAATTAACAAAAAAAAAAAAAAAAAAAA
>QLSR01000069.1:1838111-1850576 GCA_031780015.1 Citrullus colocynthis | reverse complement strand
AAAAAAAAAAAAAAAAAAACTGCTAGTTTTCAATTTTTGTTTTTATAGTTTGGTTAAAGATTTTTAAAAATACATGTTTATAAAAAAAAGTTAAATATACTATTAAAATATATTATGAGCAAAACCACCTCAAACCAAGAGACAGAGAGAAAGGTGATGTTAAATAGAACCTTACTGTTTTGCTCCATAAATTTTCCCTAATGTTCTCTTATTCCTAAAGCATGAAATTGTCTTAAAATTTGATTTTTTTTTTTTTTTTTTGGAAATAGTTTGCTCTATACTATATACAAGTAGAAAAACATAGCTTTCATCTTAACATCAATTGTTAAGAGACGTCACGAGGGACATGTTAAGAAGCAACTTTACAATCAAGATACACGAGTTATCCTCTTTCATTGCTAATTGATTTTAAGATAGAATTCCTTGTTAATTAATATGTACAACATAATCAAATTTGGATGAAAGTCAAACTAAATTCCTAATAACATGAGAAATTAATTATTCAGACATCCAAACTTTCAAGTAATTTCTTTTTCTTAAAAAAATTAATTATCTTCAATTATTTGGTTAGCTGTTTTTGAGGTCTAATTGGATTATTTTGAGAAAATAAACCAATTTAAAGTAATCGTGATAAAAGATTTGGATTTAATTCAATTAGTAGAAATTGAATTTATTTGTGGGAGATTTAAAAGTTGATTTAAGTTGAAGATTTGAAATTGGGTGAGATCTAAGAACTTGATTAATCTAAGAAAATACGAGGATAAGTTGGAATTGAAGTTAAGTTGGGGAATTGATTTGTTAGGAGATATCTTGGTTAAATAAATTATTAAGTGGTGGTTGGAAAAGATTTAATTTGATGGGTTAATGAATGTTATATTAAATAAGTTGTGTTTTCTTTTTGACAAATGAAAAGAAAAAGAAAAATTCAAGGGCTGGTTGCCCAAATGGCAATCAGGCCCAAAATAATAAAAAAAAAATATAGCACAAGACAAAATATGTTAGGGATGTAGCACAAAATTAGTGTCAGATATCACTGATAGCATCTATCAGTGATATTTATATTGGTAAATGACTAAAAAGCTCATGTTCAGCCTGCCATTTCACGCTTCTTTCTTCCGATTTTCTCACACTGAAAGCTATCACTAATAGCAACTATCAATGATAGCTATCAGTTGCTATCATTGATAACTGCCGTCAATGATAGCTTTCAATTTGAGAAATATTAATACAACCTTAAAATAGTTACATTTGAAATATTAGCTTTCAATTTGCTATCATTCGTTAGTGGCTATTATTGATACACTTTCAACAATTAGAATCAAGCTTGAAATATTAACACTCAAGGCCAGTGGTTATCAGTGGTAGACTTTTATAAGTAGTTATCGTCTTTGTAAGGAAACTATCAACTTTCAAAGATTAACATTTAAAGCTAGAAGTGATAGAAGTCTATTAATAAGAGGTTTAAAGTGACTATCATTGGTATCTACCTAAGTCATATCATTGATAGTTCCTATTAATGGCTATCACGGATAGCTTTTAGCAGTGGCTATCAATTATAGACTTTCATCAAATGGAATCAACTTTTATATCATTGATATCATCGATATATGAACGTCACCTAAGTTCTATCATTGATATCACTTATATCGTGGTTATCGATGATAGCTTCTATCACTGATAACATTCTATTAGAGATAACTTTTGTCATTCATTTTTACCATCAAATAACATGCTATCGTTAATAACTTCTATCACTGATACATGTGATAAGTGATAACTTTTACGCATGCCATTTACACTTTAGTTTGAGATTTAACTTTATTAATTAATTTCACTAAGTTGGCTACCATGATAGACTTCTACAAGTGGCTATTAACTGTGGGAGAAAATCATCAAAGATTAAGCTATCAATGATATAAAATATTTGTGATTGTTTCTAATAGACTTTTATTAGTACCTATTAATTTTGAAATATTAACACTCAAAGCTATCAAAGGCTATTATTGAGAAATTTTTATCATGATTATCAATAATAGATTTCTAACAATGATATCTACCTAAGTTCGATATCACCGATACATAAATATGACTGATATCTATCTAAGTTCTATCACTAATATCACTAATAATTGATATTACCGATACACATATATTTAGTGAATTTTTTTCTTACATTTAAAAACATGAGTGATAGCCAATGAATTTTTCAATCAATGATATAATTGAGTGACTAAGTAATAAATATATTAGTAACTACCATTGATAGATTTATATTATTACAAGGAGATTGGGGAGATGGAATAAAAATAGGAAAAAGAAAAGAGAAAAAAGAAAAAAGAAAGGGAAGAAGAAAATATGAGAAGATTGGAGAAATGGAAGAAAAATTGCAAAAAGAGAAGGAAAAAAAAAGAAGGGACAGATGAAAATATGAGAAGATTGGGGAGATGAAAGAAAAATGGGGAAAAAAAGAAAAAAAAAAAAGGGAACATAAGGAGATTGGGGAGATGGAAGAAAAATTGAAAAAAGAAAAAAAAAAGAAAAGAAAATATGAGAAGAGTGGGGAGATGAAAGAAAAATTGGAAAAAAGAATGAAAAAAAATGGAAAGAAGAAAATATGAGGAGATTGGAGAGATGGAAGAAAAATTAGAAAAAGAAAATGGAAAAAAAAGAAGAAGAAGAAATGAGGAGATTGGGGAGATGGAAACAAAAGCTAGAAAAAGAAAATAATAAAAAAAAAATTGTGCAAAACAAGGGAGGGCAAAATTGGAAATCACAAAAATTCAAAAGTCGACTAGTCAACATTTGCCATATTTGCAAATATTTTAAAAATGTGCTACATTTTCAGATTTTTTTCCTAATTTTGCTATCTATTACAAATATCCAAAATTTAAATATATATATATAGGGTTTTGGAAAAGGAAAGGAAAAGAGAATTGAAATAAGTATATATATATATATATATATATATAAGCCAATCTTGGATTTTAGTGGGTTAAGATTTGCCCTTTTCAAGTTGCCGCCCGACCTCTCTCTCTGTTTAGCTTCACCGGCATCATTTATTTTTTGTGGGTTACGCTGGGATTTCAAGATTTGAGACTGTTTTGGTAAGTACGGTTAATTTTCTTGTAATTTTGTAATTACCTTTTGGTGTTCGTTTTAATTATTGTTGATTTTCTTGTAATTTCGTGATTACTCTTTGGTATTGGTTTTAATTGTTGTTACCTATTGGGTTTGGGTTTTAGATTCAAGTTTTGAAGGATTGAAATTGTGACTTAATTGCCTTTTGGGTAAGATTATTTGGTTTAATTGTTGAGTAAATTGTATTTGAAATAGCCTAAAGACTTAATTTAAGTTTGGATTTATGTTCTAAGAGTTTTAATTCAAAGATTTTGTGAGAATTGGCTGGTTAGTGCTTGTACCTGATCCTAAGGGAAGTAATTTTTGGGCCATCTATGAGATATTTTGTTTGCATGTAATTCTTATTACTGCGAAGATATGAGCATAATGATGTTTGTATGAGAGACATTGTGGATCTATGTTGTGGTATTTTTATGTATGTTCCTAGTTATGCATGTTAGTGATAGTTACCCTCCTACATTGATTGTGTGTTCATTAGAGATTTGTGTTCCTTCGGGATCACTAGTTTTGTGTTCCTTCGAATCACCAGTTTTGTGTTCCGTTGGGATCACTAGAGGTTTGTGCTCCGGGATCACCAGAGGTAAGTGTCTCCTAAAGAGATTCACTAGAGGCTCGTGGACACCATTTGCTAACGATAGGGAAAGTCTAGTCAATCACTCAGATAAATTGAAGTGTGAAAAGTAGAATTATGCATGTCTCACTAGTATGATGCACTTATTGGACATAAGTGTTTAGCTGATTTGTTTTTTAAGTGAGGGAAAGGAAACCTCGTTGAATGACGAAAGAAAACCTTGATGGTGTCGTTGGGACTAGTCAGATGCTTCCGTATAGGAGATTTCATGTTTTCATATTTAAGAATTTCGGTTATGTCATTTCAATTCAGAACTTTTTTTTTCCTTTAAAATTTCTCACGGTCATATATTTTATGCGAGTTTGTTGTTTTATTGAAATTGTACAAAGGGTACCCCGATTAAAGATTTTCAGTTATTTAGATTTTGCAAAAGATATTTATTTTAATTAAAAAAGTTATTTTGTTATTTAGTAAAATTATGAAAAGAGTCATTTTAGATATATGCATGCATATAGTGACGACCTAGTTCAAGTCCTAGGAAGTCGGGTCGTTACAGAAATCAACTCTATAAATATTTTTTTATGAAAAAACAATAAACACTAGTTATAAAGATTGAACTTCCCGTTAATTTTGACTATCGTGAGATAGAGTTTCTAAAGGATTGATTAGACTCTTTTATACCAATTTTCCTTGCTTGTTTTTCATTTGTTTCTTCCTTACTTTCCCTTTTCATTTACCATCTAATCTCCTTATAATGTATCCATCTTTATTAGGGTTCTCTTTTAATTATTTTCCCTCTTCCTTTCTTTAGATTTCTTTTTTCTTTGGTTGGGGTCTTAAACCTCAAAACCCGAAAGAATAAAGTGTCATAATTATTTATAAATTAAAGTAATTGTAGTTCATAGTATTTTTAGGATTAATAATTAAATGTATAACGATATTTTTAAAGAATTACAAATATAGCAAAATCTATTAGTAATAGACTCCAATTAGTGATGGACTCCCATTAGCGGTATAATCTATCACAAATAGACTTCGAGAGCTGGATTTAAATTTTGTTATATCGTCTATTAATACTGAACTTAATTAAGTAGATAAGTCATTAATTATCATCTCAAATATCGATAATGTGATCCCCAACCACAACCTAAAAAAAAGAGAGAGAAAGAGAGTCAAATGTAGAGTTGTTTGAAAATTAAAATTCAATACACGAGACACTATTTGAACGTGGGCTTCTAGATGAATGACTATTTGAAACTTACAAATTTACTTTTGAACTGAACAGTATTTATTTATTTATTTATTTATTTTTTTTTGGGCTTGTGTTTTAACTTTATTGCATAATCCAACTACTTTAAAAGCTACCCTTTTGGTGATAAAGAAGAAAGCATCCTTAATTTTTTTTCCCTCGCATTCCTTTTTGGTTCTTAATCCATACTTATGGAAAAAATTCTGTAATTTAGTCTATTTATAGTCTTTTTAAGTCTACATCATATTGATAATCGTCTTTTATTCAACAATATTTAGAAACAAAAGATTTTAAAGTTCTAATCTCTTAATTATTAATATACATCTAAACTAATTGAACAATATTAAAGTTAATTCATTCTTATTATAATCTCATCTCATGGTTAATTAATACCAATCAAATGATTGATATTCACTTGTCTATACTTACATTAGAAAGCTATTATATTTGACAAGTATCTTGAAACCATTTTATCTTTTCTCAAATTTTATTTACACATATGTGGCTTACAATTAATCTAAATCATTAAATTAAATTAGAATTTGAAATTTTTCTTTTTTTTTTTTTTCTTTCTTTCACAATAGATGGAGGGAGGGAATTCAACGTTTACCAGTAAGTTAGGCTTAATTTAGTGAAAATTTATTTCTTTATTTACAAATATTAAATTAAAATTGATTACATTCAATTATAAACTACAAAAAGTTTTGGAAGGTTGGAAGTTAGTCTAAATATTCACTTTTCCTACAATTATGAAATAACTCTATATTATCATTCTACAATACTGATTCAAAGTTAACTCAAATATTTATAATCGACGAAAATTTAGCTTTGAATAAAGAAAAATTTTAATTTTCAATAAAGTTGAAAATCGAATAAAAATGAGATTGAATATGAAATATTTTAATTATCTTCTTATTACTTGTCTAATAACTTAAAATGATTCCTTAAGTATAGTTAATTGTAGAATTTCAAAGGACTTGGAATTCTAAAATTTTGACAACTTTCTTTAGTTCCTCCCATTTTCTTACTTTTAATTTTGTTTATTTATTTTTTTAAATATTGGATTCTTCAAAAGAGAGAAAGACCTTACAGACTGAGGTCAAGGCACAAACAAAACACTAAATAGAAAAAGAAAAAAGAAAGCACACACAACTCAAGGAAAAAGATCCCTCTCAAGGAGAAGAAGCCTTTTGGTCGGTTCCCTTATACAAGTCTAAAGCCAATTAGAACAACAAAGAAAAGTGTCTGGTCGAACAACCAGAGTAATCACTTAGGGAGAACACAAGGTAGCTTCATAGACATACATATTATGCTGGCACCAAATATGATAAATATAACAGCATACCAAGCAACTTTTCAAACCTTACATCTCAATCAATTACTTGCATTAAAGTTACAAATCCAATTTAACTTTATATCCAAATGCGAGATCGTATGAGAGCACACCTTTCCCTGCAAGATGTTGTGTGACATACGCACATTTAAGGAGTTGAGGATGTATGTATCGAATACATATTTTTCCTTCTTTCTTTCTTTTTTCTTTTTATTATAGTAGGAGTAGGAAGGCTCATATCACGAACCTCATGACTGTTAACCCATATTGCATTTTAGTTGAACTATGCTTACCCTAGCGAATACTTTTTTTTTAATCATAGGCTTACGATGTTAGAATTTTACTTTATGAAGTTGAATAGTAACATTTGTGTTGCAATTATTAAGTGAGATAAATCTATGTCAAGGAATCTATGTATACACACATCTCTTTGTTTTCTTCTTGGATAGTATTATTTTTTAAAAAAATAATATTATGGAATTATTGATTTTTTGTTTTGTTTTTAAATGTAGTAAGATGAATCAAAATATTTACAAATATAGTAAAATGTACTGATAAAGAGTGATAAATATTGATAAACTACTATCATCTGTCACTGTCTATTGATAATAGCCACTGCCTATCATTGTCTATTAGTGTCTATTATAAAAAAAAAAAAAATTTATTATATTTAAAAATATTTTCAATAATTTTTTTATTTAAAAATATTATTATTTTCGCTAGTACTCATGCATTTATTGATTTATTTTCGCATGCATTTATCTTTAAACAATTGATGAATTATCTAAAATGATTTTTCTATTCATCTCATTTAATTACGACATCAATATAAATGTAGAGTTTCATTACTTCTATCTATATATTTATTAATTTTGCTATATATTTTTTAAAAAATGTTTTCGAAATTCCAACAAGAAAGTAGTTTTAAAAGACTTTTATTTTTAAAAATTGGTTAACGGAAAGATGTAAACTATGATAAATAGAAAGATAACTATTATAAATAAATTGTAAGGATACCAATATAATTTTCAAAATTAGAAAACTAGAAATCAGATAGTTATCCCATTGAATCTAAAATCATTATTTAGATTAGCAAAATGCAAAATACCAAATCATTCAAATCCAAAATTAAAATAGAAAATAGTATGAAAATTAGAGTTAACTAAAAAAAATAGGTTAAAGATACTATTTTGGTCCTTTTATTTTCAATTGTTTAATTTTAGTCCCTATATTTTTAACATACTAACAAAATGAACAAAATTTAAGTTACGCTATAGTATATAGATTTTCTTTTTTCTTTTTTCTTTTTTCTTTTTAAAAAATGAAAATACATAGACTAAAAAAAATTCATTTATTACTAAAAAAAATTATGTTTATATATCCCACAAAAAAATATTTACTTCCTTTTTTATATAACCTTTTTTTTAAGAAAATATAAACTCATATTTTTCATGAATAAATAAAAAATAAAAACGGGACCTACATCTTTAATAAAAGATAATATAAATGCATCAATAAAAAGAAACAAATACGAGGTTGTACCAAATTTTGTTCCATATACACACGCCCTCATAAATACATACATACATATACATAAATACATACATACATATACATAAATATTTAATTAGTTCCTTGTTTTATACAAAGAACCTAGAATTGCAGCCCAATCCCAACAACCCCATTTAAACCCCCACAGAGAGAGAGAGAGAGAGAGAGAGAGAGAGAGAGAGAGAGAGAGAGAGAGAGAGAGAGAGAGAGAGAGTATCCATATATCTTTTTCTAGTTTAACCAACAATAAGACAGAGTGGAGATATAAACTTCCTAACTTTGAAATGAAATATTGGTACTTTATCTTAATCAAACTAGACGAAAAATTTATTTTTGTTTAGTTATACTTATACAGGAGTATATGTATGTGACATCCCAAATTTTCAAGTAATTTGTTTTTTTAAAAAATTTATTTTCTTGAATTATTTGGTTAGTTGTTTGAATTTTGAAGCTTTAATTGGATTATGTTGAAAAAATAATTCAATTTAAAGTAATCGTGATAAAAAGATTTGGATTTGATTCAATTAGTGGAAAATTGAATTTATTTGGGAGAGATTTAAAAGTTAGATTTAAATTAGAAATTGGGTGAGATTTAAGAACTTGATTAATTTAAGAAAATATGAGGATAAGTTAGAATTGAATTTAAGTTGGGGAATTGATTTGTTAGAAGATATTTTGGTTAAATAAATCATTAAGTAGTGGTTGGAAAAGATTTGATTTGATGGGTTGAGGAATATTATATTAAATAAGTTGTGTTTTGTTTTGGGAAAAGGAAAAGGAAAAGGAAAAGGAAAAGGCACAGGCAAAGGAAAATGGAAATTTAAATATATATATTTAGGGTTCTGAAAAAGGAAAAGGAAGAGGAAAGAGAATTTAAAGAAGTGTATATATATATACTTAAGCCAATCTTGGATGTCAATGGGTTTGCAAGTTGTTGCCCAGCTGCTCTCTCTGGCATTATCCCTTTTCGTGAGTTACGCTAGGATTTCGAGACTTGGTTAGGTCAGGACTGTTTGGGTAAGTATTGTTGATTTTCTCGTAATTTCGTGAATTGGTTTTAATTGTTGTTACTCATTGAGGTTGGATTTTAGATTCAGGCTTCCATGGATTTTGGAACCATAAACAAGCTGTCCAAGCGAGTTTAAGGGTCTATTTTGGTTGGACTCATTGTTTGAAGTATGGAAGAAGATTGTGGCTTAGTTGCACTTTGGGGTTTTAACTCACGCATTTTGTGAGATTTGGCTGCTTGGTTAGCTATTTGCACCTAGTCTCAAGGTAAGTGGTCTTACTACCTGAACTGCCTTCTCGCCATATGTTAGTTGCCATGATGTAGTAGAATATCTAAGCCCCATGTGATATAGCATGCTTGTATGAAATTCCCATGTCTAAAGGATTTATGTGAGTGATAATGCATATGCTTGTACTATGAAATGTTTATGAACAGTACTGTTAATGTATGAATTTATGGAATGGAAGGAGTGCGAATTTGTTTGAGCAGGTAAGATGGGTAGTGGTAACTCCCCTACGTCGGTTGGATGTTCACTAGAGGTTGTGGTCCTTCGGGGTCACTAGAGGATGTGTTCCTTCGGGTTCACTAGAGGTTGTGGTCCTTCGGGGTCACTAGAGGATGTGTTCCTTCGGGTTCACCAGAGGTTGTGGTCCTTCGGGGTCACTAGAGAATGTGTTCCTTCGGGTTCACTAGAGGTTGTGGTCCTTCTGGGTCACTAGAGGATGTGTTCCTTCGGATTCACTAGAGGTTTGTGTTCCCTCGGGTTCACCAGAGGTTGTGCTCCTTCTAGTACACTAGAGGTTTGTGTTCCTTCGGGATCACCAAATGTAAGAGTTCCTTCGGGAGCTCCAGAGGTTTGTGGACATCCAAAACCAACTGTAGGGCGAGTATAATTAGTTCCCTAGAAAAGTATGTTAGATGTGCATGTCCTATGGTTGATGCACTTAAAGGACTTGGGTGCCTAGCCCGGCTCCGGTAGTGGGGTCACTTACTAAGTAATATAATTGCTCATTCTTTCATCTTAATTTTTTTTCAGGTAAGGGAAAAAACGTGCTGGCGAATGACAAGAGGAATCCTTGATGGCTTCACGGGACCCGCAATAGCTTCCGCTAGTACTGCATGTTTTTAATGAGTTTTGGTTAAATGGTCAAATTTTGTTCTGAAACTTGTCTTTTAGTTTGTATGTGGATTCCGATTCACGAAAATTTATTGATTTTTATTAGGGGTACCCCGAACCAAGATTCTTTTTTTTTATATATGTTTATGCATTGTTTTTCTTGAGTTTTAACATTGTTTCTTTCTTACTATTTAGCATAGTGTCTTTTTGAAATATGCACGCATTGAGTAATGGTCCGATTAGATTATATTAGTCGGGTCGTTACAATGTATATTGATAAGGTTGAATTACAAGTTTATGACTAGGTGGTATCTAAAGTTTAAAAATGTCTAATAAATCATCGAACTTTCATCTCTCAATTTTCAATTTTGTGTTCAATAGTAAAAATTAATTGATCTAGTGATATATTAAAAAAATAATAATAATTTTATGTCCAATAAGACCATGTATTTTAAAAGAATGTTGAATAGGTCTAATAAGTTCATTCAATTACTAGATATAGAATTGAAAGTTTATGAACCTATTAGAAACTATATAAAGTTTAGAAACCAAACATATGCAAAATTGAAGGTTAAAAAACTAAATCTGTAGTAATTTAATGTATTAATTATAAAGGTTAAAAACCACTAATTTTAGTCCCTGAACTCCCATAGAAGCAAGAATTTACTCTCAAAAACTTTAGTTGTAACGATTTAATCTATGTACTTACATATATAATTTTATAACAATTTAGTGCTTATATACTTTAAAATTTGTAGTGATGTAGTCTTTATCATGAACATTATTGCTGAGATTTAAGATTTAATTTCTTACTCTCGATAAACTAACTAGAGATCCAATATATATATGTTACAAAATCTATGTCATTAAATAGCAAAATTTGAAATCTAATTTTGATGAAACAGCCTTACTATAGGAACTACATCGTTATAAAATTTAAAATAGATAGACACAATATCTTTACCAACGAAAATTTATGGATTATTTTAAATAATATTTTTTAAATAAATTTGAGATAAATAGGGTCGAAGGGAAAGAAATGCCAAAAATAGGGTAGTGAAATCCTAGACCCAGTCTATGTGAAACCGTGGACCAGGTCCATGATTTGATGCCCCTGCCACGCTGGTGTCAAATCATGCATAATATATATCCTTGTGGCGTGTACGTCATGATCGCTGTGCACAAGGAGAAATAGTACATGAGTCAGCTGTGTCAAATGATTACTTGTCCTAGTACGACTCATTCACAAGAAGATTTATCACACCTAACGACACTTACTATTACTATTATTGAATGGTCTTATTATTTAGTGTTCTTCAATTATATGATAAGAATATTATTTTATACTTATATATATATATTTTATCGTACAAAATAATTTTGTCTACGATGTGCACAATTACTCATTACAACACAATTTACTAGAGTTGAGTTCAATGAGTGACCAAAACATGGTAAATGTTGGAAATATCATTCAACATACACGAAGACTCAATGTTGTTGACACTGATCGAAGACGTATTCGTTGTAGACGACAAAGACAACATGATAAAGTTATTCCGGAGCAACCTAATGACCAGGAACCTCACATATTACATGATTCAGTTCCACCTTCTCCTGGACAGTCATTGGGAGTACATGTAAATATTGCATCTAGTTCTGTTCCTCCTTCTCCTGGACAGTTATTGGAAGTACATGTAAATATTGCATCTAGTTTTGGTCATCAACAGAGTATTATGCGCACGATGAATTTCTTTCTGTCGTCACCCAGCAGAATATTAACGATGTAATTCACCATCATCAACATTTTGAAGTGACTGTGCCTCGCCGTGGACAACGTACGCGAAGAAGACCACCATGTGGCACCTGACTTGTATTTTAAACTTTCTAATTTGTATGAACTTTTATTTTTAACTAAATGAATTAATGATTTTCCATTACATTTTAAGAGATTAAGAATCAATAAAACTAATGCAATAAATGAATAAGAACAAAAAATACAAGTAAGAAACAAATTTCCATTTAAGTGGAGAATTAATTTAATTAGTTAATTTATTATTATTTTTTTAAAAAAGATAACTCGTGGACCGGGTCCACGATTTTGGACCAAACTTGTGGATTGGGTCCACGAGTCACCTCCCCGTCAACTACCTAATTAGTTGCTGACTGGGCTGTCGATCAGTCCTAAGGGAAATCGTGTACCGAGTACACAATTTTCACTCCCCTATTTTTCACATTTCTTTCTAAACCACCCTATTTTTTACATTTATTTCTAAACCACCTTATTTTTGTAATTATTTTTTAAAAATACATCATTATTCAAAATACCCCAAATTTATGGACTGGTATAAAAAATTAACCTATATTATAAATGATATTAGAAAGTTGTAATATTAAAAAAAAAAAAAAAAAAGAAAGAAAAGGAAAAGTAAGTACTTTGGCAATCCCCACATTAATTTATGCTACAACTGTTTTTGTTTTAAGTACCTCAACCTCT